>JBBPNE010000940.1:0-10813 GCA_038090735.1 Xerocomellus amylosporus | reverse complement strand
CGCTGTCACCTGTTTAGGTTGTTTGCTTGACGACGATTCCCTAGAGCACCACCAGGACGCTGTTGCCTTTTGGGTCGTTTCACAGATGAGATGGTATTAGACGCTGAGATGCTCTCTGTTGGCCTGAAACACTCTCCTTTTATACATATTTACAGTGGCAGTGCTAGCCAATCAGGAGTCATGGCTGCTTATCAAGCGGCTTACAAATGCCAAGAGATTGCTGACCAATTACAGTCATGTGACTCAAAATGACTCATACTGATTCAATATGACTCATCCTGACTCATGCTGTGCAGGGCTGTGCAGCAAGGCTATGCTGTGCCTGATCATTTTCTCTCTGACACTTGGCTATGTGCTTAGTAGTTATAGAGATATTAAATAAATATATTACTGGTATGTAGCAGTGGTTGAGATCTGAGGTTGAGTTTGGAGTAAATATTTAATGTCTCCATGACCTATGGTTGGAATTTGGAAATGAAAATAGGTATAGATAGCTTAGACTATGGGTCATCTGGCCCTACATTATCTAAGCAGTCAGACCATGGGAAGGGTGTGAGATATTGAAACTCGGGTCCGACGTATGTGACTAAGAAGTAGTAAGTAGTAGCTTGGATGGGGAGAAATATATTTGTAGCTCCTCTATCCTTTGGTGAAACAAGATGAAACTTGGGGAATAGGTAGACTATGCTAATGGTCTTCTAACCCCATTGTATGGCAGAATCCCCCTTGTATGAAAGGGTAGGAATCTGCTCATTTGGGTATAGGTCTGACTTTGCATGGAAGCAGGTCAATGTGTTGTGCACCAACAGTTTCCAGCTGAGACAGTAACTTCATAGCCAATCATAGCTGAGTTAACATCCTACCTAGCAAGCAACCCAAACAGGCCCTTACTTACCTTTAGTCTTACTTCAGTGACATAAGATAGGGCTTACACAGATCCATCCAATGTCACATGCTGTGACCTGCTGTGACCATTCAGTCCTGCCTTCGTATGGTGTACAAAACAGGAAGGAATCCCTATGGTCAATAACAATTTAAATATTTTCTAAGGGTTTTTCTTTTCCTTGCATAACTCTACTTCTTGAAATAACAATTCATACTCTTCCTCTACCATGAATCTGAAACCTGGGGAATTCTTTTATGCATGTAAAGTATCAACTGCTGGTTGTAGAACCACTTTATCACGCTTTTTCATGTGACGTTGGATGGATCTGTGTGAGCCCTATCTTACTGAGTACACAGCTCACCTCCTGACTCACGACCCCTGCAAATGACCAATCTGCCACACAACCTATTGCAATCATGTGTTGCCGTAGGGTTAGGGTTAGAGACTACAGAATGCCCACAATTATGTAGGCGAGCGTAGTACACTACCAATTTAGGTCCAAGTTCCCACTCCGACCGGCAACCCCGGTCTCGGCTCGCCACAACCCCGCTGGAGCTGCGGCAACACTACCTCGTTGTGCGGAATAATGGTGGCTCAAGTCCTCAATATTCAATGTTCGTCATGGCCGCCGAGCTTGTATAGACTTTCGTAACACTGTGAAAGCGTGATAAAAGGCAAGCCAATGAGAGACATAGGGTGATTTACTAATCTGGGTGGTACCTAATGAGTGAATGAACAGCTAGAATCACATGCAAAGTCGGTGTCTGCGATGGCGCTTATAATGGCGACAATGTTCTCCCTACCCCTCCCCACCGTGGATCATGATTGACCACCTCATGGGTCGTCCCAGTCCCTCCTGGAAACGCACTCAGGTATGTCTCTTTCCTCGACCCCACACCGGCTCAGGCCCATCCCACACTAGGTCTTTCTCGTCATCTTCTTCTGGATCTGGAGACTCACCTACGGAAATTCCGGTGCACCCCGCTTCTTTTGGCTAAGACAATTGAATAGGAAGCTCCGTACGCCCATGCATTTGACATCGTTTCACTCCTAACTCGCGTACAGAACGCTTCTCCCCATGGCAAATCATCGTTAGCACCCTCACCACCGTGTATGCGCTCAAAAATCTGGACAAGATCGTGGGCTTTGGTTGTAAGCTCCACCTTCTCTTTCGTAATCGGGAATGAATGTCCTCGAATTCCTTCCTTCTCAGCCCCTGAACCGTTGGCTCAACTCGTGAGTGCAGCCACCCGGCTCGTTGGGTCACACTTCCTCATCCCTGCTTAGTATTCACCCTCATATTACCGTGCTACTTGGATAGCGACCGGCCTCGATGCTGGTTTTGCGACTGCCATGTCTATTCGCCCGAAATGGCTCAAGGATATCTGCTCCATATTATTCTCAATCTACTACATAATTTACGCCAACGAGGCTGACGAAAAGGTCCGCACTTCCTTTGATCTCTACATCACTCGGCTCATATATGTATGTCCAGCTTCGGCGATTTAGGGCTGTGCCCACCATTGAAATGCTCCGGATCACATGGGAGAAGACAACCAACCCATATGTAATACATTTCGTCCGTCCGAGGAGCTCCTGACTCGATAATTATTCTGGCAGCTTCGATTAATAGCGCAAAGCCCAAGCATGTCACTTCACCGAAAGGTCCTTCTACCGCGACCTTCTGCTTCAGCCTATGATCGTCCAATCACAGTCCACATTTACTTTGCGCCGCCTGCGCCTCAGCTTCATAACACCACAGATCTCATCCTCGATTTTCCTGGTGGCGGGTTTGTGGCGATGTCACCGGACCATCACGATGAACGACTGCGCACCTGGGCCCTTAGGACAGGTAAACCTGTGCTCGCCGTTGACTACGGAAAGGCTCCCGAATGTAAACATTCACTTTCTGTTCATCTCACCTGACGATTAACCATCCATTCTCTTCTTTAGATCCTTTTCCATTCGCAATGGACGAGTGCTTTGACCTTTACAGGCTTCTCGCGGAAACGTCCGGTAGATGTATCGGCATGTCTGGTAAGAAACTGAACGTGATCATGGCTGGGGACTCGGCGTAAGTCATTCTGTCAATCACAGCTCTGTTAACATCCGGCTCATACACGTGCACTACGTCCGTCCAACAGCGGTGCTATGCTTGTCGTGGGTGTCATGGTCAAGATTTTGCAACACAATGCTGCCCTCCCCGCAGGAGAAGTCAGGCTACCTGCGCCGCTGTCCCTCGTGCTCAATTATGCCGCGCTGGACTTCAACTTTACTTCATGGATGTCGCCAGATAATCTTCGAGTCCTGCGAACTGAACAATCCACGGGGGATCTTCCCGGCATACGCGAACTGGCATTGCAGAAGAATCACCTGCAGCACGTCAGCCCGTTGAGCATGGTGGGAGACCACCGTTCGCAAACAAGACGTCTGAAGAGGCACAAGAGCTGGAAGGATGCATTGCAAGATTTGGTCCGAAGGTCAGAGGACCTGCCTTCGAAACGACATCATCACATGGACATAAAGCGCAAATCGTCAGTGAAATCGTTCGAGGTGCCGCACGATGAAAACGAGTCTTGGGCAGATTCTGAGAGCGAAGAGGGGGAGTCAAAGCCTGTGAGAGAGGAGGATCGCTCCATTGAGGAGCGTGTACGTTATGTGTACCAAGATGCCTCGGACACGGACGAACTGCACCGAGTGCTTGAGAAGCAACAAGAGAAACTCTCAGCGGCTGTAACACAAGCGAACCTCAAGGCCACCACGCTTGTCGCTGGAAGTCATAACGGCAAAGACATCGGTAACAACCGTGAACCTATTGGCACAAGACTCACGATGACGAGCCGCACCGGATATTTCCAGGACCGCATTGTTTCTCCTAGTATGGTAAGTCGGTGAATGCACCGCATTCGGATCAGTCGTTGCGCTGCTTAATGACTCGTGCTCATTCAACTTGTACAGATGCGTGCCATGGCGATTTTGTACATTGGACCGCATCGAAACCCTGACTTTGCAACCGATTACCTCATCTCTCCCATCCTGACACCGCCGCCACTCCTCGCGCAGTTCCCACCCCTGCTGATGCAATGCGGTGAAAAGGACCCATTTGTGGATGACACTGTCATCTTTGCTGGGCGGGTACGCGAAGCCAAGAGGGCCCGCAAAACCGAACTTGACCTCGTACTCACGGGCAAGAGCGCGAAGTTTGGCGAGGGCTTGCGCATGACAGACGCCCATATGGACGATTTTCCAGATGAGGTTGCAAGGATGGTTGCCGAGCGAGATCAACTTGCCCGCGAAACGGAGGATGATTGGGTACAGATGGTGCTCTTTTCTGATTGGAGCCATGGGTACCTACAGATGATGACTCTGATGAGCGAGGCCAAGGCTGTTGTGGAGGATCTCGCGGATTGGATAGAGGACGCGTTTGTGAGACACTCGGGCAAGGAAGAGAGGACCAGCAAAGTTCTCGAAGCCGTGGACGGGCAAGGGACGAAGAAGAGGGAGAGACGGAATTCGCCGACGAAACGACCCATCATGCACCCCCCGTCGACCGAGGATGGCGACGCTGATGGCAATTGGAAAGTGGACGCGAGTCCGTTCACGTCCAGCACGGAGACGGAGACGGACGACTCGGGGATCACATTTATCGCACGCAAGCGTGGTGGGAGTGGGACGCCGGTGATTCAATCACGGAGGAGCTCTGATGAGCGGCGTGATGTGACAGAGATGAAACAAGGATATTCGTCGCCGTCACTGTTGAGCCACGACGTTGCTGCTGCACAGCGGGACCGGGAAAGTGCGACAAGTACACCACGGAGTAATGGCAAGACGGGGCAACGAATTACAGAAACGGAGCTGATGCGACGACGTAGGTTGCTGGATGCACACATCTTTGATGGACCGCGAAGTAGCTAGTAGGTGTAGTCTACATGATGTGAAACCTTTCTCGGTGACATGTGTGCGCCGAGGGGCATGGAAGGAACACCGCATTCGCTGCTGAACAAGCAATTTGAGATGAATGGTGGGGCGGTGCTGCGGCGCTGCATCCTAAATGTAGACACAGCCACGTCTTTCGGTCGGTCCACACGCTGACTGTCCGGCACATCGTCCACGAGCTTGATCAGCACTACTCCTCGTCCGCCCCGGCCTCTCTTTCTCTTCCGTTCCCCCCTTCCCTGTCCAGGGCTGTCCACCCCGTCGCTCTCAAAAAGGCGCCAGGAGGTGCGTCCTCGGTTTTCCACTCAAAAAGGACCCGGCCGGACGTTCTGTGCAGAATACTCATTAACTTTCTTAGCCGTGTCCTATTTCACATCAAAAAGAAGCTTTCCCTTTCCCTCGCCTAAATATATAAAGGCCCACCTCCAGCTATGGTTGAACCTGCAACTCAAACACGGGTTCAGTGGCAAACCCCAATCACACACACACAGCAACGCCAGCCTGCCATCGATCCTGCCGTCAGCCACGAGTTCCAATCCTATAACCATCATAACAACGACACCGAGAATCTTGCCTACCCTCCCCAGCTTGCCAACATGCCGCAGCAGTCCCCTCCTCAGCCTCATGTCCAGCCGCCCTCCTTCCCTCCCGGCGCTGGCCCCAACGATCCCTCCGAACAGCATGCCCACTATCCCCCCGGTCATGCCTACCGGCGGAGTCACAGCAACTCGCCCTTTCGCCAGACCTCCCACCCATCACCCTACCCGATCCCCTCCACGGGTCAACCCCCCCTCCCACAGATGACGCAGTCCGTCCCACCCCCCGATGCTGTGAAGCAGGAAACGGCGTATTACACACCTACCGCTGCGGAACTGTATAATCAAGCGCTCGCGTCATCGTCTGCCCCGCCTGGCGACGCATCGGGGCATTACCCGTCTTCGAGTGGGGTACCGAGGTTGCCGCCGATTTTGCAGGTGGAGAAGAAGCAGGTGACAACGTCGGCGACGCAGGCGGCGAGTGCGAGTCGAAGGCGGAACGAGGCGCACTTCATCTGTCCTGTGCCGGGATGTGGGAGTACGTTTACGCGTCGCTTTAATCTGCGAGGTGCGTGGCGCGTGTTGCATGTGCGCGATCGATCGTCGTTGGCTCATGTGTGCGTTGGTGATAGGTCATTTGCGATCGCATACCGAAGAGCGCCCGTATGTGTGCGAGTATCCGGATTGTAAGAAGGGTTTTGCAAGACAGCATGATTGCAAGTGAGTGACCGCCGATCGTGGACATACGCTGGATCTGTTGGCGATAACCCGTTCGGAACTCATCACTCGTCTCACAGACGGCACCAAGCGTTGCATGCCACGCGGTCACAATCCAACGTTTGCCAAGGTTGTCGGAAGACGTTCAGTCGTTTGGACGCGCTCAACGTAAGTGATCATCATGAAGTGCTTCTATTCTGGCGCTCCCCCTTGTTTGGATCTCATTCATGTGCTATATGACAGCGACATCGTGAGTGGGCTATTTGGACACGCGTCGTCCGTTGGTTTATGAAAATCATTACTGACCCCAATGCGTGTTGCAGTGCGTTCGGAAGGTGGGGCCGAATGTAGGCAGGCGGTCGAGGCTATGCAGCAAGCACAGGCTCAGGTCCAAGCCCCAGCCCCAGCCCCGGTGCCAATTCAGGGTCAGGTCCAGGTGGCTCAGGTGGGGACGCAATCACATGCACCCCTACAGGGGCTTTCCACAGCGAATGCACCTTCATCACCTTCAAATCGACCTGGTCCAAGTAACACCAAGGTGGTGATACAGACGTCATCGTCGAGTTGATGGATGCTTTGCTCCCTCTGCGGACATGACATAGATGCAAGTGTGACTCATGACGTGCGTGATTCGGACGAACGGGACGCTGTAGACTTGTGTGTTTCTCCATGCACGTTTCTTTTTTGACTGCTTCTTTTGGTTCCACCGTTTTGCTTTTCTCCCTTTTTCATTGTTGCATATTTTTTATTCTGTGGGAGGATGTAGCACTTTTTTTTTCTCTTGTAACAACCCTTGCTTTTACTTTCGTTTCTCATTTTGACGCACGTTGTGTCCATTGAAGGGTGTCCAATTTTGTTTTTTGGAACGGGGCAGGAATTCTTATGGGTCTAGTATAGATTAACACCGCCTCCGATAATTGTACGAACAGCGTGTGTTTTCTCTCTAGTGGGACTGTGTGAAAGTTGCTTAGAAACACGTGAGAAAAAGTTGTTGGAGTCGGCGGGTGTCGGTAAAGTTTAGACCGCGACGATCCAGGAGTCGTGTGCGTACTCTGGTAAGTTCTCGAACTCCCTTTCTTCTTCTTTACCTTCCTCGCGTTCCGTCTTGACTCGGATCGAGTGTATTGATTGTTGATATCGTTTCCAGTATCGCGGTCGTCGTTGCGGTGTCGTTTGAAATCGTTCTGAATCCGAATCACGCACACGCACACCATCGCTCGCACAGATACGATGTCACTCTCGATGCTCGTGGGCGGAGGAGCCGAATGTGGGCCTTCGAATCCGTTGCAGAGTCTTTCGAAGCGGTTTGATCAGGATCGGGGTGTGCAGCAGGTGTGTGCAGCAGCGGCCCGGGTTACCGGGTGCCAGTGTCGGAACGGCGTGCTCATGTATGCGTTTGCGCAGGACGTTGTGGGGCCATCCCGTTCCCGTGGACCGTTGTCGGGCGAGGTATGTCGTTCCATTCCGTTCACCGGCTCCCCGTGTCCCGTTTCTCGTCCCGTTTTGTGCTTCCATTCGCTCGCTCGTGCTTCCATCTGATGCCTTTGTCTATTTCTATCGGTGATTTTTTTGCGTGTGTGCCGTGGTGCTGACTGAATGACGCATGCATTCCACTACCCATGTCTTGGTATTCATGTTCGTCAGGTGCATTTCCGATCCCAGCATGCTCCGACACCGGAATTGCAGCAAGAGGCGGCACGGTTCTTTGGTGCCGGAGCTGGTCCGGCACCACATGTGTCCCAGGTACCCATGTCAATCTCCATGTCAACGATGTCGATGCCGGCGCAGCCGTTCGACGTGGCTGGGTTGCGCGACGCCTTGCCTGCTACTGCGCCTGTGCAACGCGCGCAGATCGGTGGTGCGGCAGGCGCAATGTGGGCTGCTGATTTCCTGGCACGCCAGCCGGCGACGTCCCAGACGCACACGCCGACCCAGGCTCATGCGCAGGGTCAGGCACAAGGACATGCGCAAGCGCAGGCTATCTCGGCGACGCGGGTGGAGCAGCAGGACCGGGTGCAGAGTGCGTCCATGCGCATGTGCGTCGCAGCGTACTTTCTCTGACCAGTATTTTCTTTATGTTGTTTCCGTCCGTTGTCTGTTTTTTTTTTGGCGACTCGCTACAGGCGGTGCGGTTCCGTGGAGGCCGGTGTATGCGGGTTATGGGACGACTCCGATGGCCGGCATAACGAGTGCGATGGCCGCCCCTGTACAACGGCATGTCGTACAAAGCGACCGTGAGTCTCCTGTTGACACGTGTGACGGACAACCCTGACTTTCTGGCCGTTGGGCAGAGACGTCCTGGGACAAGGAGTTTCAGTCGCAACAATCCTTGTTGAATCCTCCCGTGCCCGTGCTCTCTGTGGCCCTGCCGGAACAGCAGCAGCAGCAGCATGATGTGCAGGGTGCGGTGCCTGCTGATGAAATGGCCCGGCTTGCGGCGCAGGTGATAGACTCTGTGAAACACGAACAGAACCCCAAGTTCCGGAAGAGCGAGTTCATGCAACTCATGCGTCAACTGCGGGACGGCGAGGTGATTGTCGAGGAGGAGGACATCGTGCCAAAAGATGCTGCAACGAGTGTGGATATGAAGGGGAAAGGACGTGCTGTGATGACGCACGACGAGGTGGTCGGTCTTTCCTCAGCTTCACAATCACGAGTCCTTCCATCGTATCAGGGTTCAGAGGAACTGAATGCGGCGTATGTGGAACAAGCGAAGGACCCCCATGAGGCCTATTTCCGTCAGGAAAATACTGATTTTACCGAGTACTGGAACGCGCATTACACGGGTCCAGCTCCGCACACGGTATCCGCCGTCCAAGAGGGCAACGCGATGTATGAGATGCCACGCGTTTGGGATGCGTTTGAGGCGACGATGCCGGGGGTCAAGCCGGTCGCGAACTACCAGTTCCAGACGAACAATCCATATCTACTCGGGGACTCGTCCAGATCGCGGCATCATACTTTGCACATGTCACATTCGCAACGGGTATACGAGGTACGTACACACACACACCCATTTCATTTTCTGTGGAGAGCGGAGAATGATACCACACAATAAAAATTAAGGAAAAGGGGGTGAACAGCAACATTAATTTTTCTTTTTTCGGCAGGGCGTTCTGGAACTAGAAGCTACTGTGGAACGAGATCCGACCAACGCAACCGCATGGTTCGAGCTTGGCGTGAAACAACAAGAAAACGAGCGCGAGGCAAAAGCCGTTCAAGCCCTTGAGCGCGCCATCGATCTCGATCCCACCCATCTCCCGACGTGGCTCGCGCTCTCGGTGTCGTATACCAACGATAACCATCGTTTGGGAGCGTACGACGCGATCCGGGAATGGGTGTTGCGGAATCCGAAATACGAGACGGTCGTGTCGAGCACGGGGTTGCTCACGGACTCGCGCGGCGATTTTGCGGGATTGATCGACGTCCTCATTCGAATGGCGAGGAGTGCGGATCAACAATATGGCGGTGTGGACGCAGACGTGCAGGTTGCGTTAGCGGTGTTGTTAAATACGACGGAGGTGCGTATATTAAAAAAAAAACTTCAGTTCATCACCGTTCCTTTTTTTTTTCTCTTGCTAACCGTAAACCTTTGTTCCTCCAGGATTATGCCAAAGCGGTGGACTGTTTTCTCACGGCGTTGGCCGTTCGACCTGATGTGCGTTTGCCACGACGCTCGTGTGCTTTCTTTTTGACGTCGGTCGGATCATGTTAGGATTGCTTGTTGTATAACCGCGTTGGGGCGACCATGGCCAACAATGGGCAGACTGCTGATGCCCTCGAATACTATCTTCGAGCGCTCGACCTGAACCCAGCCTATATCCGTGCGAGGTGCGCTTTTCGTGTACTTTCGTCTTTCTCCCACTCACCATCCACCGCAGATTCAATCTTGGCATATCCTGTATAAACCTCCGGGTAAGTCCGCACATGCACGCCCTCTCTTTTTTTTCTTTTTCGGGCGCGCGGTTTTATCCTAACGTGGTTTGCTGTGTCGTAGCGCTATGACGAAGCGGCGTCCCACATCTTGGACGCGCTCGTGTTACAGGACAGCGATGGGGTCGAAGACGGGACGCGCATGAACGATTTGCGCGGGGTGACGTCGTCGACGCTCTGGGATAGCTTGAAGACGACGTGTTTACATTTGCAGCGGGTCGATTTGGCGTCCATGTGTGAGCGTCGAGATTTGGATGGTGCGTCTTCGTCGTGCTCGTGGTCGGGCTGGATATGTGTGCTCATTCGCGTGTAGGATTTAGAAGGGTGTTTCACGAGGTGTGATATGAGGGCGGGTTTGGTTGGTGTGGTGTAGGGACGCGCGCGTCGTGGTTGTAGGGGACGATGCTTGCTTAGTTTCGCTCTGGCAGTTGTGACGACTGTCGCGATGCAGCGTCGAGACTGACAGAAGGGTACCAAGTGCAAAAAACCTCCACGACGATGAGAGGTCAGAGAAGAATCTGGCGAACAACTATCTTTGCTCAACTCCCTGGTCTGACTGGCTACCGAGGACTAACGGTAAATATGTCTCGATGTGTGCTCGGATGGGGGAACACATGATCGGTACGAATACATGAGGGAGCTCATGGCACGAAATTCATCGAGCCCAAGACGATTACTGATATACAGTACACTTTTTCATAATGTATGTGGTAGTGATGTATAATTTTCATAGTGTATGGACTTTTCACAGCTCCCGTCGTGGTATGCAGGGAAATATACATTATACCGTAATTCTCGTTAGGTA
>JBBPNE010000939.1:0-10817 GCA_038090735.1 Xerocomellus amylosporus | reverse complement strand
CCGGGGGTGAGGCAAAGGTGTGCACTGCACATGGTAAAGGGCAGGCATAGGCCTGGTGAGAAGGCAGCGTAGCTGTCATGAGGCTAAAGGGGATCTTATCAGCTAGGACAAGAGATAAGATAAGAAACAGAAAAGAAAAGTCTAAGTCCGTTATGTTAGGCGCTAGAGTGCGACCGTAACAACCACAGCCGTCTGGATCTCCTCCATGGTGGGATCTTTCGCCTTCCCAGAGGCATCCTTAGCCTGTGCAATCATCTGCGTGATCATGTCCATTGAAGGTGGACGCTTGGCCAGCAGGAGCATGGCCTGGACATTGCTATTGAATTTGTAACCCGCCAATGCGAGGCAGGAGAAGAGTGTGACCACCTTTGTGAGAGAAGGTGCAGGGTGAGAGGAAGAGGCGATCTTCGTGTCGCGGAGTTCTTTGAACAGCGCAAACACACCGGAGATGCCAGGAGAGGCATACTCATCCCTTAGGGCCTTGACAAGATTGGCAGCATCTATGTGCGCCTGGAACTTGGCCTTGAGGGATTCGGAGAGGTGGAGTTTAAGAGTCGTGCCCAATGAGAGGATCAGGTGAGAAAACTCGGTGCACCACATGCATCTGCTTGCCTGTAGGTAGGCAGCCATGGAAGGCCAGAAATGGCTCCAATTGGCGCCAGTCAAGACAGGGATTGAGGCTTTGGAAGAGGAGGTGATGGTGGAAGACATTTGTAAGTTCTGTAACGTGAATGTGTCAGCATATTGAACCAACATAGTCTCCCCCTACCAGTGCCCTGAGTGTAAAGCAGCAGGACACGGTGCCATCAAAGGTTTATGCACCTGCAGCACATCCTGCAGTGGTTTTCCACATGCAGGTATCGACATGCAGCATTATGCGCAGTGTTTGAACCAGGTCTGACTAGCGAGCAAACGTTGCAGCCGTTAGGCGCTACGCTGCTTTGCTACCAGGCCTCATAACCTGTTGAAGTACCAGGCGTAGACTAGTTCTGAGGGAGGAAGTACTAGTGCTCACCGGTTGATGAAAATGCTTGTAATGGCACGTAGTGGTAAGTGGACAAGATGTTATTAGAACTCAGACACTGAGTTCGAATATATGTACTGGTGGTTCGCTTATGTAATAGTGTTAACCATATACGGTATGATACACTATTCTATGATAAAGAATCCAATAGTATAGTACAATGTCAACAGTCTTCTCATGCTGAAATGATGTTTCTCTCCATATGGCACACTCAGACAACAGTGTCCTGGTTGGTGTGTGTGTGTGTGTGATGTGAGTGGGATTGGACTGGTGGCACCACACGGAAAAAAACTGTGCACACCTTTTCTTGCAGCGGTTCAAGTTGGTATTGACGAGTCGGAGATGTGGCGAGTGCTCATTCAGGCTGCATCACTGCTGCCGGTGGTTCCTGGGCCTGTGTGGAGGTGCGAGTGGTTTGTGTGAGTGTGCTTGTGTGCGCGTGTTTGTGTGGGGCGGGATTGAGGTCGTTGCCAATTCCGAAAGCCTGCTTGAGCCTGTCAATGTTTGTGAGCCAACTGCATCCAGGCGATGGAGTGGGATCTCACCCAAACATTGTTGGCTGCTCAGTCTTTCTCTTCAAGGGCACGCTGGGTGTGCGAGACACTCTTTTTGCTATGATAGGTGACTGTTTTCTGCTCCTCACGATGGCCGAACTGCTCCACAATGCAACACGTCAAAAGTGAGTTGCGTGCTGTGTGAACACTGCGTGCTCTTTTCTTTCGAGGCTGAAACAAGCTGCCAGTGTGGACACAGTGACCTCGGATGCTCACCTCAGCCATGCACTCTGATTCCCAGCGAAGTCACGCAACCTCTGCAGCAACACTTGCTTCACTCAACTGACAGGGAGTCCATACTGCTCCAGACGAACACACAGTTCACGCAGTGTTGTCCTCTTCGTTCTAAAACAGGCACCAAGTCACATAGGTATCCAAGTTTGATAGCAGGCCTGATGACAACTCACATTATGAATTCCTCAATCTCAAGCTCCTTTGTGGGATCATACACTTGCCCAAGGCAAGGAAGCACAAGCACATTGTCACCCGCCGGGTCTGTCTCTGTCTCTGAACTCCCACAGGCAGGGAGTGCCAGTGACATGGAGTGAGAGACAAGAATTAACAAATATTTATTCCCACGATTGTGAGACAACCACGATAACACAATCTATTGTGGCATGAGTTGGTCCACTCCCTCCCACCACAATCATGCCTGTTACTCCCCTCTCTGTGCTGAGAGGTGCTCAGAACTATCTTCATGAGTCTGACAAGGTCAGTCTTGAGGCAGCAGATGATGAACAATCAGTGGAGATCGAGTCCATGCTCAGTGCTTTGGAGGTGGATGAGGCTATTCAAGCTGATGCTCCCAGTCTGGTATCACACTCAGATGCCCTTATGACTATGGGTCATAGTGTGGATATAGACCCCAGTGCAACCAGTGCTGCCCTTCCACTGGCAGGTCATCTCAAAAAGGCCTCCACAGGAGTTATATTGGACACAACCCTGTCCAACCATCAAAGGTATGCTTGGAGACTTCTATGAAGTTGATCACAATGTTGCCACTGCCATCCGAGCCCTCATCCTCTGTTACTCTACAGGTATTGGCAACAGTTCAAAGAGTTTGTTGTCACCATTGGAAGGGCGACATCACCAGCAGAGGTTGACCAACTCTTTCCAAATCTGCCAAAGGACCTTCCAGAGTGGATTGCACTTTGGATCATGGACAAGTGAGTTTGGGAGGCTGGATATACTATTGAGAGGCCTGTTAACTCATAGTATTATTATATCTGACATGATAGATGTGATGAAAATGACATCTGGTCAGGTCAGGTCAAGGATCCCAAGGTTGTCCGTGCCACATACAATACTGCCCAGAAGATGCATGCTGCCATTAGCCACAAGTTTGGTCATGACTATGGGCTGGGTACTTCACCTTGGACCGAACATCTAACAGTCTCTGGAAAGTTCCTGGCCTCACTTTCAGTGGCTGTTTTCCAATATATGATCAGTCTTCAGTGCCACAAGATATGGCAAAAGCTTGGTTTGTTCTCTTTGGAGAATCTATTGATCATTGAGCAGGCATGCTCTGGCGAGGTTGTAACCAGTGCCCGTGTGATGAATGAGATGACCATGAAGGCCTTATGGCAGTTTGTGGCAGAAACAGAACATGAGGAGGCTGGTCCACTGTCTCGCAAGCGAAAAGCCGAGGATCCCACTGAGTGGACAGGACTCAATATCCATAGGATGCTTTATTTGCTCTATCTGGTGTCCATGCTTTGCCTCCTCCGTTATGATGAGGCATTGCATATCACTTGGGCTGATGTCACCTTCCAAGTGAGGGACTCTGCAACAGGTCCAGATGAACATTGGCTTGATGCAACACCAGACCTCATTAAGAAGTCTTTGTCTTTCAAATCTAAAGACTTTCATATCTTGCTCAATCTTCCCTTCTGTAAAACCCATCAATATGGTGGTGAGTGACACCTCAAACAGATTTTTTCATTTATCACATTATTCATGGGCTTGATGATAGGAATTGCACCTTTCTATCTGTATAGTGACCCTAGTCGCCCATGGATGTGTCCTGTGCAGGCTTTTGCCTTGTGGTGGATTCTTGCTTCCCAGCAAGTGAACAACTTGGATGGCCTTTATCTTTCACAAGAAAATTGGCAGAGATCATATCAGTGCTAACGCCACAGATGGCATGGTATGTATGATTGAACTTTCTTTTCCCCCTTCTGCCTTCCTCACCGTTTTATTTTGTTTGCCTATATCCCTCCTTTTTCTCTTCTCCTTCTCCTTTGCCCTTCCTTGTGGAACTGTCATGGCAGAAACTCATTGATGTCACCAACCAGACCTCAGAGTCCTTTCTGGGTTGTTTCCGGAACAATCTTTTGGATATCAAAGTGGATCCTCAACCCTATGGAACTCATTCATTCCGCCGTGGTGGCTGCCAGTACTTTCACCTCACTCGCAGATGGTCATTCCAGCAAATTTGCAACTGGGGTGGTTGGGCAGAGAGGTTTGACAATCCTGGAACCATCTTCAAGTATTTGTTATCCTGGAATGACAATCCCAATGCAGGGAGAGAGCACTACATGAATCCACGCAGACCAGGAACTAGGAAACCACACAGTATACCCCTGGGTACGAGCGACCGTACCCGTACCCATACCATGTGCGGGTTGATACCCACAGCTGTGGGTGCGGGTCAGAATGCTGTAGGAAATCTACATTCCCAGGTCATACAGCTCCCTCAGTTACCTATCGCCTTACACCCTCACACATTCCCCATGCCCTCCTATCGCATTTGACATCCTTCCACTTCACCCACAGCTAGTACCACTCATCCCCCACACTTCCGCTAAACCGGATCCCGTTTCCTCCACACCAAACCCTTTGCAGTCCAGTCCTATCCTCGTCTGTGCTCCTTCCAGTTCGTCTGTGAGTCCCTTCACATTGTTCCCTCAGTTTCTTCTAGTATGCATTTCATGTTCCATAATTCGCACTTATCCGGATACATCGCATGAGTCTGGTACAGCGCCGCATTTACTTACCTACTGTCTTCTTGTTTGTGTTTCGCATTAGACAGTCTCGGGAATGCCTGGGCTATAAAAGTCTTGTGTGTGCACCTTGAAAATGATCTTCCAGTTTTCCTAACAGTCTCTCGAGTCGAAATCGCTTTTCTCGGAGAGATCCTCCCTTCACGAACCTACCTTTAGCAATCCTCGCCTACAGTACGAATACAGTCCAGTACATGGGCTACTAGTCCGACAGTCTCGGAAGTAGCGCACAACAGTTTCCTCAGTATCCTACACCAGTCCAGCAGTCCTGGAAGTGTTAGGATGACCATCCTACGTCTCAAAGAGGGTTCAGTAAGCCTTCGCATTATTCTCCTACCATTTCCTTTCCTCCTAGAATCCCTAAGGGACGAACTCATCGCTTCCCTTCATTTCCTGGTGTTGTTACTGACCGCATTTGCTTCCTACTGACTTAGGAAAGGTTAGAGCGCTTTTCGGATAGACCCACACCATCTATCTTCTTTACAACGCGGGTTATGATTTTTGTACCCACAGGCATACCCGCGATGGGTTTACCTGCGGGTATGGTAGACTTATGTGTAAAGAAGTCCAGCTCGCATACAAACGCGAGTGCAAACACTGACAATGGGTTCACGCTCGTGTTTGTAGGCAGATGGGTCGTCTGTGAGGGAAAGGGCCAGGGAGGGAGTGGGCCAGGCCCCGTTGTCGTTGTTGTGAGGTGAACGAGGGAGGAGGAGAGGGGAAGGTGGGCAAGGGCAAGGTCAGACCTTATTGAATTGTTGTTGTGTCGTTACCGAGAGGACAATGGCCCGTCGTCATGTCATCGTCCTTGTTGTTGTTGTGTGGAGGTGGATGAGGTGACAGGCAATGGCATTTTCGTGGTGAGATGAGGGTGAGGGGTGGAGACGAGGAGTGAGGGTGAGGGTGAGGTGGGACACGAGACACTGTGACAGCGACAGCGCTCAGGAGGTGAGACAGTGAGGACAGGGGGAGCGAGAGGACGAGGGCAAGATGGCAAGATGGCAATACAGAGAGTACAAAACGGCGGGCGAGGGTGAGGGTGATGGTGATGAGACGGTGAGGGTGAGGGAGACGGCAAGGGCAAGGGCAAACAAGACACCGTGACAATGAGACAGCGGGGGTGAGGGTGATGGTGACAAGATGGTGAGGGTGAGGGAGACAGTGAGGGTGAACGAGACACCACGACAGCGACAGCACGGTACCCACATCCGCGACCCGCGCAGGTTACCTGAACCCATGCGGTTGCCTACCAGGAACAGATCCCTGCCCTGCCTGTGGAAGAACCTGCCATTGTGCTTGAGTTGAAGGGTAGAAGAAGAGAGAGCTCATGGTTTTATTAGCAGCATCCTGTGTACAGTACAAATCAAAGCTATGTTCATCCCAACTTTGGGTAAATTAGAGTCCCTGCCAGCCCTTTCAAAGCAGAGCTCATGAGTAAACTATTCAACTGACACACTGACAAACAGCATGTACCTGGCAAGCGATGAGGTGGTTTGCATGACACGCAAAGACAAGCAGTGAGTGCCAAATACGAGCATGAAAGAGGGTTACTAACCTGAGCGGGGACTAGTGCCGAAAGCATGGGACATCGGGAGTGGGGGAAAGCCCACTCAGGTAGGGACAGGCAGTGAGGGCCGATGGACAAGAGAGCGAGAGGAAGCCAGAGCGTGAGCGAGCACTGAGCACTGAGCACCCAAGTCAAGTGCTGAGAGTCTCAGGGCACTCAAGTCGGGTTACGAGCGCGCAGCCGAGTCAGGAGTGGTCATCACCTGGCCCAGGAGCTGACTCAGCTAGGGACTGTGTTTTGAGGGCTGTCAATTTCCCATGGTCAGCATGGGGTGTGAACGATTTGGCTGGAAGGCCCCACAAAAACACACACCGCGTCAGAATGGGACGGAAAATTGATGGTCCTTGCGTAGGAAATTGACAGTCCTTGCTAAGGGACGTTGGCAAGCTCCTCCTCCATCACTTCACTCGCCCTGCCAGTGGTCACGAGGGCTTGCAAGTACTACCACCATGTCGGAAATTTATTTCGGCCATGATAATGCCAGCAGCTTACGATACCGAGTCACGTCATTCTCATGACCCTTATCATGTCCTGTTAATGTGGGTAGATAAGATATAATGTCACATGTTTGATGGG
Organism: Xerocomellus amylosporus; assembly: GCA_038090735.1. Classification (NCBI taxonomy): domain Eukaryota; kingdom Fungi; phylum Basidiomycota; class Agaricomycetes; order Boletales; family Boletaceae; genus Xerocomellus; species Xerocomellus amylosporus. Next base: position 4,094 of record JBBPNE010000939.1, on the reverse strand, counting down.
CAGGCAACCTCATATGGTAATCTGAATCAACAAAGGTATGGATGTATTTGCCTCATGATTCTCTCATTCCCTTGCTCTCCCATTATGCCAGCCCAACGGCAATCTCGTTGCACACCATACAACTACTCTGAGGAAACACTGACTCACCGGATTCCTTGTCCGAACTGTGGCAAGGAGTTCAAACCCCAAGGTTTCAAGAAACATGAAGCCAGCTGCAATGCTCAAAGCCAGGCAGAGAAGGAAAGTGCCCAAGTGGGGCGCCGTTTTGGGCAAGCGGTCAAAGGTGAGTATACTAAAGTTACACAGGATTCTGAAAGCGTGTCATAATCATTGCTCAGCCCAGCTAAAAATTATGCTGTCGAAGCATGGCGCCCCTCCAGGGCCCTCGGTCTCATCTGTCCCATTTGCACCAGTTGAAGGAACTCAAGCTAAACCAGACGAGGCGGACCTTCACGAGGACGAAGGTGAGTCTCGAGTCATTCTGAATACCCCCACCTTTGCTAATTACAACTTGATGTAGGCATTTCGGGATTACTTTATGATCCAGGCCATGGTGACCTCGGTAGCCCAGGTGTGTGGTACAAGCATCTGAACCATTTAATTCACTCAACAACATCACCCCAGCACGTTCTGACATATCAATGGTTACAGAAAGCTCTCAGGAGCGACTACCACAATCCATCATCAACCCTCCAACCAATTTCAAGACTGAGTACCACCCCCACTGTTACGCTGATGCGTAGAACCAAGGTCAAAGCGCACACTCACGTGTAGTGCGAAGACACTTAGAAATCCCGCTAAGTCTGAATAGACTTAGGTTCTCAGACTAGCGACTAAAAGTCCTAGCTGGATGATCTTGGAACTACACAAGTAGATTGCGTAGAATCAGATGGGGAGCTAGTACTGGAAACGGTGCTACTTATAGTGAACTAAGTATGTGCACGGACCAAGCTGTACCATAGTAGGACTCCAGAGGAATACATAACGGGCAGGAACTGCCACTGACCAAATGGGGGATAAGGAGCAGTCACTGGGTGAGTGCGACTACTAGAAACGGAACGTGAGTCCAAATGGGAACAAACAAACGACTGGGGAGTGAGCGTGACTGCGCACGGACCAAGAGAACCGAAAGAGGAAAGGGCATACATATGCTCGTCCAAATGGGGAGAGCACAGAAGAGAGTACGAGGGAACAGCCACTGGGTAGGCGTGACTGTTGGGTACCTGCTAGACGGAGCGCACAGCTGCTACAACGTCAGAAGGACGGCTAGCGATTGGGGCAACGAATGGACTGTGCTTGAGCAAGCGAGGTGAGGGAGGACTCCACCAAGCGGCAAGAGAAGGGAAAAAGAGTGACCAGCGACTAAACTGTAACACCCACAGCAAGCGCCCAACACTTTTCCAAGACATGAATGAATTTCGCGTGCACAAGTCATTCAAGCCTCCGTCAGATGACGCTCCTTGGCGTCCATTCCGATGCAAGGGAGATTTTGAATTGCGGAAATTGCGCTTGACGCTTTGCTCAATCAGAAGCAGGTTGATGCCCTTCTTGATCTCATCGCGCACGTTGCCAATGGTACAACTAAAGTTACCCTCAAGAACGAGCAAGAGCTTCGAAAGGCATGTGACAACACCACCGCCGAGCTCACCCCAGTAAGTTATAACGAACGTAGTCCGTGTTGACCTTGAATTGATGAAACAGTTTATCAAACATAGTATCACAGTGCTGTACAAGAGGGAGAATCGGACCTTCGAGGTTCACGCAAGATCTATATGGCAATGGGTACTTGACCTCCTTAATAATCCACATATTGCCCCGCACTTTGTCTGGGACACTGAACGTCTTTACAAACACAACAGCGCCGAGTTTGAATGCTTCTATGATGAACCTTGGACAGCAGATTGCTGGTGGAATATCCAAGTAGGTTATATTATGGCATATATCAATTGTTTACTTGTAGTCTCACATGTGTGTTCGCACTACAGTCTGAGCTACCTGCCAGCGCAGAGAACGCAGTTCCCCTTGCCCTCATCCTCTATGCTGATAAGTCCAAGCTGTCATCATTCAGTACAGTCAAAGGGTATCCTGTAGTTGTGCGTTGTGGGAATCTCCCTGTCGACATACGAAATAGCACCGATATAGGCGGAGGCACTGTAGTTGGCTGGTTACCCATCGTAAGTTGTGATCTCTGAGATTGATCAAGGTCCTTCTTCACCTATTTTGATAGGTACCCGAGGATGCAGAAGAAGAAGGGAGGCTCGGGTACACTATGCTTAAGCACGTGGTCTGGCATGAATTGTTTTTGAAGCTACTCGACAAAGTTGGACAACATTTGACAACTGGTTACGCACATACGTGCTATGACAAGATCGTGCGCTGGTTATTTTCGCTTATTCTGATCCTTTCTGCCAACTACGAAGAACAGTAAGTTCATAATCTATTTTCCTTTCAACGAGCTCAGCGTGGCTTGCAGGTGCATGATGTCACTTATTCATGGGCGCAGCAGCAAGTACCCCTGTCCAGTTTGCTTGGTTCTGCTCAACGAACTCCACAACCTCTCCAAATCTTTCCATTGCGTTCACAGACAGAAGCACTAGAACCACTGGCCACTTGGGCAGAAAATCAAGCCAGAGGTGAAGAGATACTCAGAAAGCTTGGGCTCCGGCCGGTCAACATATGTATTTGCCACCTACTACTTTTTGTTGTCGTTATTCCGACACGAATCTGACCAACGTTCAATACAGAACATATTTTGGATCATTCGATTCTCTGATCCTCACAGGGCGATTAGTTTTGACAGATTGCATGCGCTACATCTAGGATTGTGGGGTACACACATCTTGGGAGAACTGAAGAAAATCCTTGCCTTTCTAGGACGAGAAGCTGAAGCCGAGGCATAGTAAGCCGGTCATCTCTGTTTGCCTATCTGTGATTCCTGATATCATTACCAGTGTTGCTGACTTCCCCTCATGGCAGAATCTATCACCCTTTAAAGCCGTGGTGCACATTACCTTCAATGACGGAAACAAGATGCGTGACCTCACAAAGGTATATGTCCCGCCAATTGTCCACAATGAATTGGTGCAGCTAATTCCGCAATGCAGCAAGAATTTTATGGGTTGTTCAACCTCTTGAAGAAGAACACTGTTCCTGAGGGTTATGCTCTCTATGGATGCTCCAAACCTATCTTGAGCTCGACGGTCTGATTTCCCTGGATGTCCACACCAAGACTACACTCTCCATGATCGAGAGAGAGTTGCCTCGATTCAACGATGCCTTGAGGGTGAGCATTCATCTGAATGGCGATTTTCAATCCACTAACAGATATATTGGCAGGATTACATGGGATTGGCGGTGAAATCCAACATCGAGGGTTTAAAGGTGGACTGGGACTTTCCCAAAACCGACCTCTGGAAGCATGTAGTTGACAACATCCACTGCAAGGACGCTGCACGCAATTTCAGTACTTGACCAAATGAAAGTATGCATGGTGCACTGAGGGAGGCGTATGAACGACAGTCGAATGGAAGAGAAGTCGCCAGCCAAGTAAGTGTCGTTATTTCTTCTAGCAGTTGGCTAATGTCTGAATTCACTAGCTAGGTTCTATGAGTTGCTCACCACACGCTCACTGCAAAGTTGCTCAGGCTGCGTATTGCATCTCAAGAGGTTATTCATGACCTGGACCTGGACCTGGAAATGGCCGCCAGCATTGACAACAAGCACAAAACAGAAGGTTCCATGTCGATTCAATGTACCAAGCTTGGTGCACCATGCCAACCACTAATAATGCAATCCCTTGAAACTTGTAGTGCAACAGACAGCGTGTTACGGCTCGGTACGCCTCACATGCTTGAACGGACTTAGTCGTTTCCACTTTTCATTTTCACCTTGCGTTCGACACGCACCTTCATCATTCCTATGCCGCATGCACTCCTCACTCTTTTCATTACGGTGCAGTGCATGGCTATGCTTCTCCTCCATTCCGCCACCGACATGCGGTCACCTCATGCTCACCTTCTATTCCATTCTATGGCAATGCTTGATGCACGTTTCTACCTCATGCTACTAGACTCCGGAAAGTTCTAGAACTCTCA
>JBBPNE010000938.1:0-10820 GCA_038090735.1 Xerocomellus amylosporus | reverse complement strand
CAACGCGCCCACTGGCATAACAGGGTCTGTTCCTCTCGAGTGTCCATTATCTTGAAGCACCAATATCACTCGAAACAGGCTTGGGATCTGGTCATTTGTTGGCTTACTTTGTGGCCCTCTGATTCACGGGCGGAGTTCGAAACCGGCGACCTCGGACCGACACTCAAACCAATTATTGTGAGGTCTGACTTCGACTCCACTGCGGTTCACTAACTTCACTTCGCGGCAGCCCTAATTCTACCGATAGACAGCTCTGTGCTCTTTTCCTGCGAATGGCTGCCCCAACTAGTCAGGAGGACCATCAAACATCCCTAATCGACAAGGATCCGTCACGACGATTTCGCGGTGCCGGTGGACAAGGTTGATTGCGAACGAGGTGCCATTGACAAAAAAAATTCTATCCAGGTCCTCGCATCCAATTATGACGTGCCAGTGCTGCAGATAGCTGAGATTCGATGATGGGGCGGTGCAAACGTCGTTGGTCCTGATGACCTCTGCCCTCAGGTCGAGGCGCTCACTCCTCCGCGACGTGAAGCTTTTTTGGCAAGTCTTGACGAAGAGTTCGGTTCAAGTCAGTTCAAGCTCAAAGCGTACGAGTCATTGGGCGGCGCTGTCCGTATTCCGTGAACCTTGTCTCCTTTCCCTCTTCTGCGGTGCTGATCGTGCGTGCGTGCATACTAGCACGGAATATTACGACGACCTCGGACTCCCGTCCGAAGATCCTCGGTGGGAATTGGGGCGGGGCTCCATGAATATCTCGAGTCACGTTTCCCGAAGGCGTGAGTAGCACGATCACGATATCAACCCGGTACACCTGACAGGTTTTCTTTTAGTCGTGCGAGCCTCAAATGTACTAAAGTGAATACCTATGCTTTGGTGTATGAATGGAAGGGAATTGAGAATGCCAAACCTCTACTGCTTACTGCTCATATGGATGTCGTCCCGGTGAATCCGGCAACGTACGACGACTGGATCAACCCCCGTATTAGAAATGGATCTGGGGTGGGGGAAGCTGTGATCATCGGAGGTTTGTGAGGCTGTTTGTTGTGCGATGACTTGATGGACACTCAAGAACTGCTGTTGAAACACTACTGGAGCGTGGATTCGTACCGTCTCGCACGGTCCTCTTAGCCTTCGGTATCGATGGGGAGGGCGGGGGCTACACAGTGCGTTATGTTTTCCTTCCAAGGTTGCTCTTGTACTGAGTCGTTGTAGGGCGCAGCTGCGATCGGGAAATATCTTCGCGAAACCTACGGGCCCGATTCGTTCACCATGATCGCCGACGAAGGAGGTACGTTCAAGACCATTTCGACAAGCGTCTGACCGCGTACTCACACACGGACGACAGGAGGATTGATGACCTGGACGGGACTGGACGGGACGGTATGTGGTACCCCGGGAGTTGCCGAGAACGGATACATGGATATTCGTATAGATGTGTTGACTCCTGGTGGGCATTCCAGCGGGCCTCCGAAGCATACTGTAAGAAACCACGTCTACTTTTCCTTCTATTCATAGATAACTCACAGGGGATCGATATCTTGACTGACCTTATCACCGAGCTAGAGGCTCATCCACACGAGCCTGAGTTGGTTCGGGGAAGTTGCGGGAGCCCGGGGGTCGCCCCATTGACCTTGATCCTATGTTCTACGCCGTGTCGGGAACAACTCAGGCAATTGGTGCGCTTCAATGGACATGTTTTGCTCTTTTCCTGATTTCGTGTGGCAGACCTCGTCGGTGGAGGTGTAAAAGTGAATGCCCTTCCTGAGGCTGTATGGGCTGTCGCAGACCACTGTATTACTGATCATAGTTCACCCGATGAACTGATGGATCGTTTTATGGACATTGCGTTGCCTGTTACCGTGAAACACAACATGACATTTGAGGCCTTTGGGAAGACAATGAGATCGCAGTACCATCCGTTGGGAACTATACGCCTCTCCGATGCTTTTAACAGTCCTCCTGTACCAGCCCCTGTGACACCCACAACGGGAAGTGGGCCTCATGAGCTCTTGTCAGGGACCATCCGACCGACATTCCAGACTCATCTCCGCACGGATGGGCTCCCGACGACTGCTGCTATCTCGCCTGGTCTCTCTATTGGCGAGTTTTGTGTATCTGTGCTGCCGTATGATTATACTGACGAGTCTGTTGCAGGCAATACAGGTAAGCGGAAGACGTCATAACGGAGATGAAAATGTTGAGGCATGCCTGCAACGACCCAGACACGAAACATTACTGGAACCTCACGGAACACATCTTCCGATATGGTCACTTCGGGGCGCTGCCGACGCTTATAATGGAATACACACCATCAATGAAGGTCAGAGAGTGCCTGCTTGTCGTGGGCTGGATTACTCGTTTGCATGAGAACTAAAGCTATCCGAGCAGAAGGGTTCTTGGAACAGATTCGCTTCTTCACCAGGTTGATTCTCAATACGGATCACAGCGACTTGCTGGAGTGAGAGCTGATCCCACGTTATCGACCGCACTTGCCAGTGGGGAAGGTACATAGCTCTGATGATGACAACTGATTGTTGCAAGATCAGCATGTACCTATATGTCGAAGTGTTTTAACCCCTGTAATATCTTGGAATCAGTCATTAGTCACTGACCCGGATCAGCGTTTGACGCGATTGGACCGCAGAGTGCCGGGTGCATGACTGCTCGATGTGCCTCCCCGCTGGGGTGTTGGCGACATGTGTGGTGCTTCTTTTCACTCAGATGATTGATGCTATGATCATCGATCTTCAAGGCTAACACGATGCACCAACTCGTGTGTCTCCAAGCAGGAAAGAAACTGGAGTTCAGCCTGAATCGCCCATGTGTGTGCACAAATCCGTCAGACGGACGCTAAGTTACGTAACCCCAGAGTCTACTTTTGGGGAAGTAAAGAAGGAAAATAGACTTCACCCCATCATACCGCCAATTTACCACCTTTTCCTCTTACCATCATCATCCCCCCTCCCGTTTCTGGCAGTCGTCGCTGCCGGTGAGCCATCCATAGACGAGACGAGTTTCACATCGTTTGTAAAGCATGTCGTCCTACGATCACTCAAAAGTTGCGCATTTCATTGGTATGTGGTATGCCAGGGGCAGAAAGGACGCGTTATAGGTCTAATATACTTCATGGATAGGTGGAAATTCGCTAGACAAGGCACCAGCTGGCCGCGTAAAAGACTTTGTTCGGGCCCATGGAGGTCATACAGTCATCACCAAGGTAGGTACCGCGCATATATCCACCTCTTGGTCGATCAATCTGGTCGTCGAGGGAGTGGCACTCTCTCGTCGACTCTGTGTTTAACAACAGCTGATTCTTTCTTTGTTCACTCCCAGATCCTTATTGCAAATAACGGTATTGTCTACTTCATCCGTCGTGACACGCATATACTCAAGTTTCTCTAAAGGTATCGCTGCCGTCAAGGAAATCCGCTCCATTCGTCAGTGGAGCTACGAAGCTTTTGGAACGGATAGGGCTGTCGAGTTCACTGTCATGGCCACGCCCGAAGATCTTAAAGTCAACGCCGAGTACATCCGCATGGCAGATCAATACATCGAGGTTCCAGGTGGTTCCAATAACAACAACTATGCCAATGTGGACCTCATTGTTGACGTGGCCGAACGTGCTGGAGTGCATGCCGTCTGGGCCGGCTGGGGTCACGCATCTGAAAACCCCAGACTACCCGAGAGTCTTGCTGCCTGCAAGAACCGGATCGTGTTTATTGGTCCCCCCGGAAGTGCTATGAGAAGCTTGGGTGACAAGATCTCGAGTACTATCGTCGCGCAGAGCGCCGAGGTGCCTACCATGGCATGGTCTGGCTCAGGGATCTCGGACACAGTTTTATCGGAACAGGGCTTCGTGACCGTTTCTGATGACGTGTATCAAACCGCTTGTGTGACGACTGTAGAGGAAGGATTAGCCAAGGCTGAACAAATTGGTTGGCCAGTCATGATAAAGGCCAGCGAAGGCGGAGGTGGAAAGGGTATTCGGAAGGTTGAACATCCGGACGCATTCAAGAACGCATATCATGCGGTCGCTGGAGAGATTCCAGGTAAGGACGCGCAACAGGTTTACCCCCGCATATATTCATTTCATCGCAGGATCGCCTATTTTTATCATGAAACTCGCTGGCCAGGCACGTCACTTGGAGGTCCAACTTCTCGCTGATCAGTATGGAAATGCGATCTCGTTGTTCGGACGTGATTGTTCCGTTCAGCGTCGTCATCAGAAGATCATTGAAGAAGCCCCTGTGACGATCGCTCAAGAAAATTCTTTTGAGCAGATGGAGCGCGCCGCTGTGCGTCTCGCCAAACTTGTAGGGTATGTCAGTGCCGGGACCGTTGAATGTATGTTTTTGCTCTTGTCATATTTCGGCGGTCCCGCTGACCAGGATTTCTCCCAAGATCTCTACAGTCACTCCGAGGATGTGTTCTACTTCCTTGAACTCAACCCCCGACTCCAAGTCGAGCACCCAACCACCGAAATGGTCACGGGTGTCAATCTCCCTGCTGCACAGTTGCAGATTGCCATGGGTATCCCTCTGCATCGTATTCGGCACATTCGCACATTGTACGGTGTTGCTCCCAATGCTTCATCCGAGATCGACTTCGAAATGGTGAAGCCTGGGTCTAACCAGCTTCAGCGTAAACCTCGACCCAAGGGACATGTTGTTGCAGTTCGTATCACCGCCGAGAACCCGGACGCTGGCTTTAAGCCGTCATCTGGTTCACTTCAAGAGCTCAATTTCCGCTCTAGTACGAACGTCTGGGGTTATTTCTCCGTCAGTTCCGCAGGTGGTCTCCATGAGTTCGCTGATTCCCAGTTCGGTCACATCTTCGCATACGGTGAAGACCGCAATGAGAGTAGGAAGAACATGATCGTCGCGTTGAAGGAGTTGAGCATCCGTGGTGATTTCAGAACGACCGTCGAATACCTCATCAAACTTCTCGAGCTCGAGGCGTTCGTCGACAATACCTTTACTACCGGCTGGCTGGATTCCCTGATCAGCAACAAGCTCACCGCAGAGCGTCCAGATGCTACCCTCGCAGTCGTCTGCGGTACCGTCTCCAAAGCCCACCTTGCGGCAGACGCATGCCTTAGCGAGTACAAGCGTATCTTGGACAAAGGCCAGGTCCCCCCTCGTGATCTGCTAAAGACCGTGTTCAGCGTCGACTTCATTTATGAGAACATCAAGTACAACTTTACGTGTACCCGTTCCTCCAAGCACACGTGGACGCTCTTCCTGAACGGTGGAAGGACAATGGTCGGAGCGCGCCCTCTCGCTGATGGTGGCCTCCTCATCCTCCTTGACGGTCGCAGTCATTCGGTGTACTGGCGAGAAGAAGTTGGAGCTCTGCGACTCATGGTTGACTCCAAGACGTGTTTGATCGAGCAAGAAAATGACCCAACACAGCTAAGGAGTCCAAGTCCTGGCAAGCTCATACGATTCTTGGTCGATAGCGGCGACCACATCAATGCCGGTGAGCAATATGCAGAGATTGAGGTGAGCCTGATTCCCCGAAGCAAGTGATGTCGTTATTTACCTCGCCTAGGTCATGAAAATGTACATGCCACTTGTCGCTGCTGAAGATGGTACCGTCCAATTCGTTAAGCAGCCCGGCGTCAGTCTTGAGCCAGGCGACATCCTTGGTATCTTGACACTTGACGATCCCGCTCGGGTCAAGCACGCCAAGCCATTCGACGGTCTCCTCCCACCAATGGGCCCCGCTGGTGTTGTCGGAAACCGGACATACCAGCGTTTCGTGCGTTGCCTTGGGACACTTAATGATATCCTCGAGGGTTACGACAACCAAGCCATCATGGCCTCGACCTTCAAGGAGCTCATTGAAGTCATTCATGACCCTGAACTACCCTACTCGGAAGTCAGCTCTATCTTGTCTACATTGTCTGGACGTATGCCATCGAAACTCGAAGAGGGCATTCGATCAGCTATTGACAGTGCCAAGTCCAGGGGTGATGCACACGAGTTCCCCGCCGTCCGTATCAAGAAAGTCCTTGAGCACTACGTTCAAGACTCCATTCTTCCTCAGGATCGGTCGATGTTTCGGACACAACTTGCTCCATTATTTGACGTTCTCGAGAAATTTATGGGTGGCCTGAAGGGCCACGAAGTGCATACCATCGCCAGCCTTCTTTCCGCTTACGAGTCAACGGAGGGGCTATTTGGAGGAAGCATCGAAGCTCGAGTTTTGAGCTTGAGAGAACAGAACAAGGATGACCTCGACAAGGTGGTTGCTCTTGTGCTCAGCCACACCAAAGCTCAAAGCAAGTCGAAACTTGTGCTCTCGATACTGGATTATATCAAAACAAGTGGTCTTCCCGTCTCCAGCGTGGAGAGCCGGCTTTACCAGGTTCTTAGCGATCTTGCTACTCTCGAATCAAAGTTGGTCCACCTCCCGTTTCATCCGTTATATGATTAACAAGTGTTTCAGGTCGTCAACTGCCGTCTCCCTGAAAGCCCGTGAAGTCCTTATCCTCGGGCAGATGCCCTCTTATGAAGAGCGTCTAGTCCAGATGGAAGCGATTCTCAAAGCATCCGTGAATTCTAGCGTGTATGGTGAGCAGGGCACGACGAATAGGTACGTGACTCTTTGCGTTGGTGCTCCATTTGTTAATATTCCATAGAACCCCTTCCGCCGAGATCTTACGCGAGCTGAGCGATTCGCGCTACACTGTCTATGATGTTCTTCCATCGTTCTTCTTGCATGCAGACCCTGTCGTCAGTCTTGGTCAGTTTTTTTTCTGCTCGTCGTCCATCTTTTTGATCTGACGTTCCTTTTGCAGCTGCGTTCGAGGTTTATGTCCGCCGCGCCTACCGCGCGTACTCGCTGCTGTCGATTGACTATGAGGAAGGTGATGGCCCAGATGACGGCGAACTCCCAAGTGCCCTCACCTGGCGATTCAACCTTGGGCAGTCAAATGCACCTCCCGCTACCCCTAGCCTCACTGCTCCGTAAGTACGGCTTGCGTTCTTGGCCAAGAGGCATCTAACCCTAGCCAAAGTGACCCGAGACGCCAAGGATCCGTCAGCGACCTGTCCTATTTAATCAGCCGCAACCAATCGCAGCCTATTCGTACTGGTGTCATTGCCTCATTCTCCGACTTGGCTGCCCTCAGCAAAGGATTTGAAAAAGTTGCTGCTCTCCTCCCCGTGTTTGACCCCGACGAGTCCCACCAACGTTATGGCAGTACGGAACCGCCAAATGTCATGAACCTAGCTCTTCGTATCTTCGACAAAGCGGATGACGTATCTGAAGAGGCATGGGCAGAACAGGCCCTCAAGTTCGTCAAAGAACACAACGCAACTCTCGTGAAGCGTGGTGTCCGCCGTGTATCGATTCTCATCTACAAACGTGGACAGTACCCGATGTACTTCACTTTGAGGGGTGTTGACGGTAACTGGGCCGAAGAACAGGCTATCCGCAACATCGAGCCTGCATTAGCCTTCCAGCTCGACCTCAGTCGTCTCTCTAATTACAAGCTCAGGCCAGTCTTCGTGGAGACCAAGCAGATTCACATCTACCATGCCGTTGCCCGAGAGAACCAGCTCGACAATCGATTCTTCGTCCGTGCTTTGGTTCGCCCTGGCCGTTTGCGCGGCTCTATGAGTACGAAACAGTACCTCATCTCCGAGACGGACCGACTCGTGACCAGCATCTTGGATGCGCTAGAGGTCGTCAGCGCGCAATACCGCAATGCCGATGTCAACCATATCTTCATGAACTTCGTCTACAACCTTCAGGTTTCTTATGAAGATGTACTCGAGGCTATCTCAGGATTCATCGACCGCCACGGCAAGCGACTCTGGCGTTTGCATGTCACTGGTTCAGAGATTCGTATTGCTCTTGAGGACCAGGAAGGCAATGTTACCCCCATCCGGTGCATCATCGAGAATGTATCTGGATTCGTCGTTAACTTCCATGGGTACCAGGAAATTACCACTGACAAGGGTATAACGATCCTAAAGTCCATTGGAGAGAAAGGACCTCTTCATCTTCAGCCAGTCAACCAGCCCTACCCGACCAAAGAGTCATTACAGCCTAAGCGTTACCAAGCTCACCTTATTGGTACCACTTACGTCTATGACTTCCCCGAGCTGTTCTCGAAAGCTCTCCACAATGTCTGGATCAAGGCCCGGACTTTTGACTCGTCGCTTATTCTTCCGAAGAAGTTACTCGAATCGAAGGAGCTCGTGCTCGATGAGCATGATCAACTCGCAGAAGTGGATCGTGCCCCAGGTAACAACACGTTCGGGATGGTTGCCTGGGTGTTCACACTTAAAACGCCTGAGTTCCCTGATGGTCGCAAGGTTGTTGTCGTCGCAAACGATATCACCTACAAGATTGGTTCTTTCGGTCCCATCGAAGATCAGTTCTTTTACCTCGTCACGAAGTATGCACGCGCCCATCGCCTTCCCCGAATCTACCTCTCCGCCAACTCTGGTGCTCGTATCGGTCTGGCAGAGGAGGTTATGCATCTCTTCTCATGCGCTTGGAACGATGAAGCTCACCCAGAGAAAGGCTTTGAATACCTCTACTTGACTCGGGAGAACTATCTCAAAGTGCAAGAAAAGGCCGCCGCTGCCATTCGTACGACGGAGATCGAAGTGAATGGGGAGGTTCGTTACAAGCTCACAGACATCATTGGGCTTCAAGATGGCCTTGGTGTGGAGTCGTTGAAAGGATCTGGTCTCATTGCGGGAGAAACCTCACGTGCCTACGACGATATTTTCACCATTACTTTGGTGACTGCTCGCTCCGTGGGCATTGGTGCATACCTTGTCCGCTTGGGTGAACGTGCTGTCCAAGTGGAGGGACAACCCATCATCCTGACTGGAGCACCCGCACTCAACAAGGTGCTTGGTCGCGAAGTTTATACCTCCAACCTGCAACTCGGCGGTACTCAAATCATGCACAAAAATGGTGTCTCACACCTGACCGCAGCTAGCGACCTAGAAGGGGTTTCCCATATCCTGCAGTGGTTATCGTACATCCCCGAAATCAAAGGAGATGCACTGCCTATCCGCGAAACATCGGATACTTGGGATCGTCAGATTGCTTATGTTCCGCCCAAGGGTCCCTATGATCCACGCTGGTTCATCGAGGGCAAGATTGATGAACAGACGTCGAAGTGGCTGCCAGGCTTCTTCGACAAAGGGTCTTTCCAAGAAACGCTCTCAGGATGGGCTCAGACTGTTGTCGTTGGTCGTGCGCGGCTAGGCGGCATTCCTCTGGGTGTCATCGCTGTCGAGACGCGCACCATTGAACGTGTTACCCCTGCGGACCCCGCTAATCCCGCATCATTCGAACAGAAGGTTATGGAAGCCGGGCAAGTTTGGTACCCTAACTCTGCGTACAAGACGGCGCAGGCCATCTTCGACTTCAACCGTGAAGGCCTCCCGCTCATCATCTTTGCCAACTGGCGTGGTTTCTCCGGTGGTCAGCAGGACATGTACGACGAAATTTTGAAACAGGGCTCGAAGATCGTCGATGGCTTGTCCAGTTACAAACAGCCCGTCTTTGTTTACATTGTACCAAATGGCGAACTTCGTGGTGGTGCTTGGGTCGTCCTCGACCCCTCGATCAACCCCTCCAAGATGGAGATGTATGCTGATGTTGATGCACGTGCTGGTGTGTTGGAACCGGAGGGTATCGTCGAGATCAAGATGCGCCGAGACAAGATCCTTACGCTCATGGAGCGCCTTGACTCTACATACGCATCTCTGAAGGCCGCCAGCAAAGATCCTAGCAAATCCGACGAGGAGAAAGCTGCAGCTTCGAAAGCGCTGGCTGATAGGGAGACCTTCTTACAGCCTACTTACAAACAAATTGCGTTGTTGTATGCTGACCTTCACGAGTAAGTATTTGCTCTTTTCGTTTGTAGAGTCCATGCTCATATGCGTTCTCAGTCGAACCGGTCGTATGGAAGCCAAGGGCTGCGCCAAACCTGCTGTATGGAAGGAGGCTCGCCGCTTCTTCTACTGGGCCGTTCGCGCGCGCCTTGCCCGCTCTGAGGCACTTGTTCAGTTGGCTGATAGTAACCCAGAGGCAACACCGGAGCTTCTGGAGAAACTTTTGGATTCACTCATTTCCACCGTTGACCGTTCAGACAACCGTGCTCTCGCAAACGCGTTGGAGGAGTTGGACCTGTCATCAACGCTGGTCAGACTGAGGACGGACTACCTCTTGCAGCGCTTCCTCGAAGTCGCCCAGCAAGACCGGAAGGCGTCCATTGATGGCCTCGTCCGACTACTAGACTCATTGTCGTACGATGAGCGACAAGTATTACAGTCTGCATTGCAGAACACGCGCTCCCCTGGTTCGTTGGGTTTCTTTGGCATTCCTGATTTCATCGCTCAATGAATGACAGGACCCCCCTCATATTCCAACTGAGTTTGTCGTTATATTCCCCATTCCTGGGATACCATGGATACCATGTCTGTGTCATGCACATTGTTCTGTTGTTGCCTCACGCCCGTGCTCCTTTTTCCCTTTGTTGTTCTTTCCGTTTGGCCTCCGCCTGCAAGGATAGCGTTAATTTGTAGAGATACTGCGTACTACTTCTGTATAATCGTCATACAAAGCATCAATCGAAATACCGTGCACTTTAGAGAACCGAATCAATGAGTTCGAGGGGCCTGATGAGTCGGAATTTCACTTCCAGGCTTCGCTTTATGGCGGAATATCTGCACATTTATTCCACCGCGAAATATTTGCCTCATCGCACCGCAAATTCTCGAAATCTTGACCCATCGCGAAATTTTAACCTAGACCGCGCAACAAAATCCAGCCCACCGCGA
>JBBPNE010000937.1:0-10828 GCA_038090735.1 Xerocomellus amylosporus | reverse complement strand
CTTCGTGATGCGAAGTTTTCCCAGTACTTGCGGGGGGAGGCTCTGAATCATGACGTCTGGTTGAAGAACCGTATGTTGACGAAAGCGCTCAACGGCAAGACACATGAGGCCGTGACCGAACAACCGCCAGATCTCGCCGATATTCGTCCTTGGGGCTGCCGTGTCTGGGTACGAAGCAAGGGCACTATGAAGTTGGGGTTAGGTTGATGAGCTCGAGGGGGAGTACAGAGGTGTGGATGACAAGCCCGACACTATTGTCGACAGCGCACCTCCCGCGCAGGTCTCTGCAAGTGAAAACGAGTCAGCCAGAGCAAAAATCAATGAAAGACTGCCCAACATCGCTCCTCGCCGCTCATATCGTGTCCTACAGCCCAGTTGCTATGTGCGTGACGTTCTTGCAGGCGCCGGCTTGGCTACTGGTCTTCGTGGCCAACCAACCCTTCCTGCTGGTGTCCAGGCCCTTCGGAAACGAGCCAAAATCATCGCTGTCGAAGAAATCGTTGAACCAAGCACGATCGCGTTGGTAGCTGACGTCGCTGGTGCTGAAGGACTCGAACTGAGGAACATGGAAGAGGCGAGGCGACGAGTTGATTTGCCATGAGGGGCTTGAACGTGGATCGTTGTTAATAGGCCGGATGGAGTGAGCGTGGTGGGCGGCAAGTGGGTATTCAAAGCAAAGAAGGACGCTGCAGGCCAAATCAAGTGGTACAAGGCTAGGCTAGTTGCTCAAGGCTTCACTCAAGTCCCAGGCGTTGACTACTTCGACACTTTCGCCCCCACCAAGTTTGCATCCATCCGAACTGTTCTCGCAATTGCCACCATCAATGACTGGGAGATCCAGCAACTTGACGTCAAGAACGCGTACCTCAATGGCAAACTCGACCCTGCCGAAATGATTTTTATGCGACAACCGCCAGACTACGCTATTCCAGGACAAGAGCAACGAGTCCTCCGACTTGTCAAAGCTCTCTGCTGGCTCAAGCAAACCGGCCGTCACTGGTACGAGAAGCTCTATGACATCCTCACTTCTCAAGATCTCACTCGCAGTGAATCGGACCACGCCGTCTTCTTCTGTCGAGAAGGAGATGTCATTATTGTCATTACAGTCCATGTCAGCGACACATCCACCTAACCGTCAAAACCAAGGACAAACTCAGGTCAATTGTTAAAGTATCCGACCTGGGGGACATCCATAGGCTTTTAGGTTTCGAGATCAAACGAGACCGAGAGGCTCGCTTGCTCACGATCTCACAGAGGTCATATGTCAAGTCGACCATCACTCATTACCGTATGGACGAGGCAAAGTTTTTGTCTATTCCTATGGACCTTAATGTCAACCTCTCACAGTCGCCGTCCCCGACGACACCTCAGAGATGCGCAACATCCCATACCGTGAGATTGTAGGACCTCTGACCTGCGCGGCAATCGGAAGTCACCCCAACATCGCCTACGCAACTTCCATTAAGTTCCATACTCTCTCGTCTCACCAAGAACCCAATGTCAGGTTATGCCTTCATGCTCAATGGAGGCCCAATCTCTTAGTCTAAGACGCAGGAGATCATTGCATTGTCGACCACAGAGGCGGAATACGTTGCCCCGATGCATGCTGCAAAGGAGGTGATATGGCTGCGCTCATTCATCAGTGAAGTCTTTGGTCCTGTTGAAGGTGCCACAACCTTATTCTGCGAAAACCAATTCACACTTGCACTCACAAAGGATGGGAAGTTTCATGCTCGTGCCAAGCATCTCGACGCCCGATACCATTTTACTTGCTACATCATCGAGAATGGCACTATCAACCACACCCACTGTCCGACAGACGATATGGTTGCAGACATGCCGACCAAGACATTGCCCAATGCAAAGGCAAAGCACTTTGCTGTCGTACTCGGTCTATGCCCGGCTTGAAGGGGGAGTGTCAGGCTAGGTCAAGCCGTTGTATGTTGGACGGCGAGAGACATTCTGACTGACTGGAACTTTGTGCCTCAATATGGACATACTTATCATTGGTTTCATCACAACAGCTTGACACCATTGTGCCTGGCCATTGGGCCATTTAATCTATTCGTATAGGATAGCACACCGCTTGTTCCCCCCGAATTACTATGCTTCGTTAGCTTTAATAAGAATAATAATTTATTATTAGAATTTACTGATAAGTACGATAGACCTGTCCGTTATCAGCTGCACTGAGAAACTCTCAACAGGTTTACTCCATTCGTTCCGAGTTCCTATCTCGGAACACTCATTCCGGAACAACTTCCGGAACGATCCCGAGCACTTCAGGAGCCGGAAGAATCTATTAATAGAGGTGTCTTAAATGTCAGGTCAGATCACAACATTCAAGGTAACGGCAACTGACAGAGTTCATAAGTTGGAAGCTGCTGGCCCTTCTGGGTCCAGAAGCCATAAGAACTTTTTGGATTAGAGGGCCGAGCACTGCGAGGGGGGTAGTACTTAGAGTGAGTGCCAGATAGGTTATAGGCAGTGATACCACAAGTATCACTCGCCACCTATTTCGTCAAGGTGACTCATCAGACCTAAACATCTCCCACCTGTCGCAGAGGGTCTACGATGGAAGCGCTAGAAGGGCCTTTCCCATGGAAGGGCCTCCTCCAATCACCCAATTTTCCTCCCAGATGGGCGCAAACTAGCGCAAGTTTGCGCTTGGAACACTTTGTTGGATGGAAGGGCCCCACAGCCACAGAAGGGCCTTCCAATTGCAGATGGAAGGGCCTCACAGCCACGGAAGGGCCTCACCACCAACAACAAATTCCAGTACAATCCAACAAAATCAACAACAATCACGCTACACTCTGACCAGGATTTCGCCTTAGCCAAGGCTACACTTGCCAATCAAACCAGCCAAAATCAACCCAGTACGCCACCAGCCACACCCCCGCTTCAACACAAATCAACAAAGCACAGGCTACACTCTGAGTAGGATTTCGCCATACCCAAGGCTACACTTTCGTACACAACCAAGTACCATTTCGTAGACTCAACCATCCATTACCCAGCCAAGCAAGTGTATTTCGCCAATAGATTTTCGCCATAGCTATTGTCAAGCTTTTCACCACACACAACCACTACCATCACTACCATTTCGCACAACATTCAGACCAGGCCCAAGGCAAGCAACAATTTCGACCCATTCCCACCGACGAAATTACCAAAATAAATAGTCATACATAGCACAAACCCTAACCAAATTTCCAGGTTTTTCGCCATACGCTAAGCCCAGCCAAGCAAATAAACCAAGCAAAATCAACAAAAACTAGGCTACACTTTTCGCCCAAAGCAAACCAACCAAGACCAGCCACCAATAATCAGCAAGAACAACACAACACAAGCTACACTTTGACTACGTTTTCGCCATACCCAAGACTACACTTTTGTACACAACCAAGTACCATTTCGTAGACTCGACCATGCTTTACCAAGCCAAGCAAGTGTATTTCACTAACAGATTTTCGCCATAGCTATTGTCAAGCTTTTCACCACACACAACCACTACCATTACTACCATTTCGCACAACATTCATGCTAGACTCAAGGCAACCAACAATTTCGACCAAAATGTGAGATTTCAACCCATTGCCACCATCAGAATTGCCCAAATAAACAATCAGATATAGCCCACAATACAAGCCAAATAACCAGCATTTTTGCGAAATATTCCGACCACAAGTCATGGAGAAATTCAAACATTACTGCTACAAGCACCCAACAATCAAGGGTCAATTCCCGCCCCACCCCCCACCCAATCCACCAGGTAAATTCATCACAAATACAGTGTAATAACAGTCTGAATTCACACAGGGTTAGTTGCCTAGCATATACTTGTGCAATCAAGAACCAAGTATATCCATACAACAATGGCAGAAAATATATGAACAAGAAGCACTGTTATAGGAGACATTAACTAAGAGCCTGGCCTCTACCATGGCCCAACTTTAGGATATACTTGTGCATCACATTATATTTATACAAAGCAACAACAGAATGTATATATCCAAAGGAAGCATATACAAGAGATATTGTCATATGAAGAGTTGAGTATTGGCTGAGAGCACAACCACCACCATGGCATAACTTTAGGTTATACTTGTGCATTCAATGGCTGAGCAGATCCACACAAAGGCAGGTCCAGCCATACACATGTACAACTTGAGGAAACATTGATTGTGAGCACATTGGTTTCCTTGTTTGTCCAACAGATGTTTGTGTAACCCTTTGCTATAGCTATGCCACATCTAAGAATCTCAGAAGATACATGCTGTTACATTTGACTAAATTTTTACCATATCCTCCACAACATTTACCAAGGACATCATACTCCCCTGTATCAAAGTGTCTACTAGCACAGCAACATATATGCATAAGTATATGGAATACTTGCATACATAATGTTTGAATTTAAAATATGAGATCAAAGAGACAATATGGCTGAGTGTAAATATCAAAGAGGAGTTTCAAATGGACTATATAATGAATGTTCTGTGGGAAATTTCCTTTCTTTCCCCCACCTTTTACCACCATGTTCACCTGCTCCACTTGCAAACTAGAGTTTGATCTTAGGGGTGTTTACAATACTCATATCAAAAAATGTATTCCTATATCTACCTTTACCTCTCATACTGGCCAGCAGGTCACTGTGACAAGGAATAAAGGTGGTATCTTCCTATGCTACTGTTCTAATCCAGGTTGTCCCAAACCTGCAGGATATCTGACCACAGACTCTATGAAAAGTCACATGAAAAAAGTCCAGTCCACTTGGGTTGGACCAAACAAGGACAACCAAAGTGCACAACTTGAGGTAAAGTTACGCATATGCAATGTGGCACAACATTTGACTAACTTTTGATAATCCAATCAAGGCTTCTCCTCTTCAAATAAGATCCTTTGACATTGGCATGCGGTCCCCTTCACCTCCTGCCATTCAGAGCCCTCACAATATGCATATGTCTCCTGTACCTTCTAATGTGAGTCAGTAAGGCATGCATAAGTTTACCAATACTTATGCTAATAATTTCAGGACATTGATATGCAGTCACCTGGACTCATGTCACCAAAGTCACCATTATTTCCACCTATACAATCATTGGCAGTGAGTCCATGCCATCTCCATTGTGCATGGACAGTATTTATATTTATATCATAGTCTATATTGGAGCAGCACCATCAGCCAGAATCAAATGTGAAAGCTCTATCATCAATGCCTTTCCATGGTTCTACATAAGATGTTGACATCAACCAACATCATATAATATCCAATGGTCTTCTCCACCACCCCTACCTCGCTATCTTGAACTTGGTAGTAAATGAAGAGTTTCATTTCCTTGCTTGTCAGGAATGTAGCATTGCTCTTCATCAAGAGGATGCAATCACCCACTTGACCGAAAATCACCCGATGGTGCAAGTCAATCAAGTTAGATTCATTCAGGCAGTTGCCGAAATGATGCTTGCCAAGGATTTTCCTTCTAGCATTGCAGGACCAAGGAGTAAAGTGCATGGATTATCCATCCAGGATGCCTTTGCATGTGACCACTGTTCCAAAATATACTTGTCGGAGAACACAATACGTTCTCACCATCACAAACAACACAAGGATATTCCCAAGCCTCGTTCTTGGCGACAGTGTAAAGCACAAGGCATTCGCACCCAGGCCACAGCATTCCACAGCTCATGCCATCTTTTATGGGAGACATATACAAAGGACACCATTCAAGAGGAACGGCCTTCCAGGGAGCTTTTGGTGGAGTCGCTACTGAAAGAGCTGGACGAAGAATTCAATGTTCCGACAGCAACATCAGATGAACGTCTAGTCACTCCATGGCTGATGACCACCCGCTGGCACGAGTATGTCGCAAGTGCAGAGTTTAACGTGGAGTGCTTGTGCGACATGGTGGCAATTCCCAAGGACAACGATCCCATACTGCCAGGTTTACGCTTGGCAGTCAACAAATATTTTCACGAAGCACTGGATCTCCTGGCAATCACAGATGAACTAGTGCTCAAACGTTTAAATTCACCTTCCCCCATTCATCAGTAAGTCTGACACAGTGCATAACTATACGGAATACTTATGCATGCCTCGTCCATTCAGTGGCATGTCCAACACTCCGCTACACAAGCACATGTTGGACAAGACCATGACAGAATACATTGTACCAGTGGTTGCCCTGTTGGCCCTGTTGATTAAGATGGGCAGTGGCAATACAGAGGTCGACAAGGCAGCCGAAATCCTTTTGAATGCGCTTGATGAGAAGGAGGAAAAAGAAAATCTCTCGATATATATTCATCAGGTGCTCACTGCAGTGTGGATGAAGGTCTGGAAACACAAACCATCGGTGGTCATTGTAGACCCAACCGAACGATGTCTGGCACTTATGACCTTGAAAAGGGATGGCTCCTTCAAAGAACCCAAACACGTCACCACCATCATTGCAAAGCTTGAGTACTGCATGCGCCTCACCTTCTTACGAGAAATCCGGAGCAGGGTGGACATTGACGGCGGCATGGAGGAGGACACAGCATGTGATGCCCTTCAAGTGTGGTTCACAGAAGACAGATACTCCACCTTCTCACGACTGCGCTCACTGCAACACCGTGCATCGGCGATCGCGTACGACACCATGAGCTTGCCCAATGTCTGGTGGATGGACAACATCCACTGGAAGTCCATGTTATTCAAGGGCGAGCCAATCCACTTTGATGCTCTCTGTGGAATGTTTGCAGACACGGAAGCGAAGCTGGTCGAACTGTGGGAGCAAAAGGTGCTGGGTGGACTATCATTGCGAGCAGAGTATGACAGCATAAAGGACGATCTCACCAACAAGAATGTCGGTTACTCGTTCATCACCGATCAGCGCAACAAGGCCTTCGCAGACAGAGGCCGGTTGGTTCAAGCGATCATCAGAGGGGATGGTGGCTTCAAACACTATGCCAGTGTGGTGGATGGAGAGATAGAGTGGAACAAGACAGCCTTGAGGGCTTGGTTGCAAGACTATGCGGAAATGCAACACCTCCTTCTTCTACGAGCAGAAATGCTGAGCGGAGCACCAAGTCGTGGCACAGAACTGACAGCCATGACCTACCGCAACACCAAGACTCGTCCCACACGCAGCCTGGTGATGTTGGGAAAGCATCTTGCCATCCTTTGTCAATACATGAAAACCACAGCACTCACTGGCCAAGACAAACTCATTCCACATGCTCTGGATGCCATCACGAGCGACATCTTGATCCAAGACCTAGCATTGGCCAGACCCTTTGCAGAGATTGCAGCACGAGCATGTTTTCCCAACAAGCCTGAAGTCAAAGAGCTGTACCGCAACCAGCTCTTTGTCAACTTCAATCGACTCTTCACATCTGAAGATCTTTCTGCTGTGATGACAAAGTACAGCCTGCCTCGTCTCAACTATGCATTGACCATCAATCCATGGCGTCACATCCAAACTGCCTGGAAACGCAAATTCAAATGCTCCTCAGAGGCTGTGAGGGAGGACGACATGATTGACAACGTTGAAGCACTTCAGGCGGGTCATACACGGGCAACAGAAAACCGCATCTATGGTCTGAGCGTCCATACTTTGGCTGGAGCACCAGAAGACATACTGCCTTACTATCTGGAAGCGAGTACATCCTGGCAGAAACAATGTCACACAGTCCCTGGTGGAAACCTCCTTCCTTACCAACAAGCACGTACCACAACATCGGCAACATTCTCAGATCCCGTGCGTAACTTTAGGGATACATATGCACCACTACCACCACCACCACCACCTACGTCTATGTCATCACATGCCAACTCTTTCCCACCAGTGCAGGACATAGCACAACAGGTGGTGGCACTCTTGACACCATCCTTGTCTGTCCTCATACAGGAGGCAGTGGCCAAGGCTTTGAACGACCATGCACCTATACAGACCAACCCGTTGGATAAAGGCAAAGGCAGAGCAACCGAACAGCCACTGGATGAATGGGAGGAACACCTCAATGATGGAGTGAACGATCCAGCACTTTCCAACGCAGACGGCGAGGATGACATTGGACTGAGGTTGGCATTGTAACAAGAAGCAGAAATGAATGCTGCAAATAGATGTGACGACAATCGAGGAGAAGGTATGTGACTCATGATTGGACATGTTAGTCACTTGTCATGTTGTTGACCTGCTCACTCTAGGGCCATCAGGTCTAGTCACATCCTCCAAAAGACGTGTTGGACCTACCACTTCTCCACTCAATGACACTCGCCGTAAAGTTCGACAACGACTCACAGCTACCCTGTCATCTCCCACACGCACCAACAATTACGCGCCACTTCATCTACCATCAGCATCTGGCGCAGGTGTACCTAAAGTTACGCAACCATCCTCCACCACAACTTTGGAGTTGCGTGCATTGGACACCATGAGGCGTGTACTACAAAATCCTGCTCTGGACTGGCGTTCACCCGAGCAGAAAAATGCGATGATGGCAACATTGGACCGTAGCTCTGACGTTGTGGTGGTGCTCGCGACCGGCGGTGGCAAGTCCATGCTGGCGATCATACCTAGCCTGATGGAAGAAGCGACAGTCACTGTCCTGGTTTTGCCATTAAACTCACTCGCCATTGACTATCAGCGTCGTCTCACTGAGATGCAGGTGCCTTACCAACTGTATGGAGAAGGGGACGGCACAGAGGGTCAGTTGGACGTGACCAAGAACCTAGTGGTGGTGTCTGCCGACAGAGCTCAGACGAGTGGTTGGCGGAGCGCATTATCTGCTCTAGGACAGAAGAAAACTGTGGCACGCTTGGTATTCGACGAGGCACACATTCCCCTGATCGCCAAAGACTATCGCCAAAGCTTGGACAACATATATCAAGTACGCTCCACGCCCATGCAGCTCGTGTTGCTGAGTGCCACTCTCCCTCCGACCTTCATTCCAGAGCTGATGATCAACTACAATCTACTGCCCAACACCACCATCATTCGGCAGTCGACCAACAGGCCAGAGCTTGCTTACATCTTGGAAAAAATGGGGGCTGCATCTCTGCTTCCACGAACAACACAGCTTCTGAGTGAGGAACAGCTTGGCTGGAGCGAGGAGGACAGAGGGTTGGTCTTTGTGTCATCCATCGCAGAAGGTCAGAAGTTGGTGAATCTTACTGGCCACGCATTCTATGTGGGCGATCGAAAAAAGATGACCAACGAGGAACGCCGGAATGCGTACATCCAATGGATACAAGGATCAAAGAAGGTCATGGTTGCCACCACTGCTTTCTGCGCAGGGAATGACTACCCGCACGTGTGATTGGTCATACACATGGACAAGCCATTTGACATGCTCGAGTTCTGTCAAGGTCAAGGCAGAGCAGGCAGGGACGGACGAGCAGCCAAGTGCTACGTACTTGCACCACAAACCTCCAGCAGACCAAGCAGCAAGGACTTGGGTGTCACAACAGAGAGCAAGCTGGCCATGTATGACCACGTATTCACGTATGGTCTGAAGCGGTGCCTTCGATATGGCACGACCTTCTTCACAGATGGCACAGGCATGGCCTGTCGACGACTTCCAGAGAACCTGCTTTGTTGTGTGTGTGACAGGGATGCACAGCACAAGCCAGAGGACATCCTTATTGCTGGCATGCCAAAGTCAAAGGTCACACCATTCACACCCACCACCAATTTGTCTGGTGTGAACACCCCACATGCCCCTCCTACCACATCAAACTCCTCCAACAACCCTTTCCTTGCAGTCACAGCCAAAGGGAAGCAGATGACCTCATCACGACAGCTCAAAAATTCAGTCAAGGCTGATGCCATGCTGGTTGCTTTACGCCGACTGGAAGATGTTTGTGTACTGTGCAAAATCCTGGATGAACAGGCCGAGGAACAAACCCACAATCTGTATTCCTGTCCATGCTTGAGGTCTCAAGCTGACAGCAGTTGGGATGAATACAAGGAATGGAGAAAGGGCCTACGCTATGTGAAGTGGCATGACAAGATTTGCTGGCTCTGTCACGTCCCCCAACTAAACGACAGCCTACACCCCACGTTCACCAAGGCGGTCAATGGCAAACCAGGGTGTAAATTTGCAGATGTGGTGGCACCAACTGCCTTTGCCATCTTCCACCACCGAGCGCTTAGAATGTCAGCGCAACAACATTTTGGACAGGAATGGACAACTCTGGAGGGATTCACAGGGTGGTTGATGGACAGGCCTGCAGCGGGGAGTGAGAGCAATTTGATGGACTTGTTTATGTGGTACTCTGACACCCATGGAGACAATGCCTAAATATTTGAAGTACTTACGCACAGACAATCAACCCACATAGATGTTGCTACACAATTGTATCACTACAGTAGATGGACAGAATTGTATGGCCCAGGTGTTATTGGAAAACCGGCAATGAGTGTCACAAGCAGAGTGAATGAGCAAAAAGACATTTCCCATGAGATATTGATGTTTGAGGGTCATTGCTTTATGGGATTGATATACAAATGAAGATTGAATCAACAGGGGTGCGTAAGTATATGGTAAAGTTGTGCAGACACCAGAATCTACAAAGCACCGCAAAAGTACATAAACTGCTGTAGGAAGACATAGAGATACACTCACCAATAACACCATAGAGTCTGTCCTTACCTTCCCTCGTACCACTCCGCATACAAACACAAATCCCACGCACAGTCGACCCAAATATCCAAATACACCACAGCAACCAAACATCTCACATAAGCGAAGCCAACCAGTCAAATTCCGCTTCACTAGGCCCAAATCACTACTCTTTTTCGCTAGACTCTGTCCTGACGTTTCACCATGTTGCTGCGCATACAGG
>JBBPNE010000936.1:0-10876 GCA_038090735.1 Xerocomellus amylosporus | reverse complement strand
TGTTACAGTTTTTCTCTTACATCATCATTTGTATCTCCTCTCTTTCACTCGTCATACTCATGTCTTCCTTGGTATGTTTCACTCGGACTGGATTCACTGTCTCCTTGTCATTGACACGTTGAATCCCTCTTTCCTCGTTCTCTGATCGTCTTGCACCGTTCTCTGACTACTACCGGGGGAGACTTAGCCTTATCGTTGTTATCTCTTATCATCGGACTGTATCCTCCTTAACTGATTCTCTTGTATCAGTTATGTGTTCCCTTTTACTCATCGTTCCATCTGATTCTCCAATGTTCTTTGATGACGTGTCTACTAGTACTTATACTAGTCCGTCTGTACTTTGTAGAGCATTCTTGATCTACGCAATCTAGCGTTGACTTGCGTCCTTGGCCGTCTGCCTCATCCTTAGTCTCTCGTATCCCTGATCTCTCTAAGGCCTAGTAGTCCCTTAGACGTCCTTAGTCCCTTGAGTCCCTATCTTCGAGACGTTGAGACTCTTCGTGAGTTCCTCCTCGAAGTTAGCCCTAGTCCCGCTTCGACTCTTGTCGACGCCTCGCGTAACAGACGCCAACACTAGGGATCATTGGATCGGTGAAGACTTTCCTTATATATCGAGCAAGCTGGGGTACTAGTCCCCGACTCTCTGTCTCTATTGGGGATGGATCGATGGCTCTCCTTATCAATGTCACTCTCCATGTTTATCAAGGTGATCGGCGGCGAGATGCACCAGACATGTCGTCCAGCAAGAATGCATGCTTGTGCGATTCTGGTCCCACCGCGGCAGCACATTGAGTTACACATCCCTATCAAACCGTCTCTCCGTCTTGGGAGAGGGTAATGCCCTGTTGTTCGAGTCTGTCCCGGGTGTACGTGCGTCTCCATTGGTGGAGCTGGAGAGGGCCTTTTGGGGCTTTTGCAGGCTTGAAGCTCGACGAGATGGCGCGTGTAGTGTAGAGGATGCCAAGGACAACGCCGACTAAGAACAGCGTGGTCGGTGGGGATTGTTCAAATCATTTGGGTGCTGTGATCATTTGGGGTGGGAGGACTTACGAGCATCGTTTTGGCACTTCCACGCGTTCCCAGAGTCCTCAACGCCTTTTGATGGTTCCAAGACATCCATCTCGGCGTCTGGGTCATCAGGATCGACTCGAGCTCCCTTGATCTTCATTTCTTTGCCTCATAGGTTCATGCTCACATTCTGATGCATTGAACAGTTTCTTTGAACGGCTTCTGGCGTCTTTGATGCATCCGCTTCGTCTCTGGTAGGTCTGTTGTTGCAGCTCATGCAGTCTTTCCTCTCCTCCTTGAGTTCGACGCTCAAGGGGTTCACTCCAGGCTTATCGGGTGGTCTCTGCCCATCCTGACCCCTCCTGTAAGCACCAACCTAAGGAGTGGAGAGAGAAACTGACAGGCAAGGCAGATAAATCAACAGACAGTAGTTGCATCCGGCTGGAGCCTGTGTTGACAGTAACGACTGTTTGGCGCTGTCTTTGTGGAGTGGCCAAGCGGCGCCTATGTAATGAAGGTGGGTCCGATCGAATTCCGTCTCAACATGGTATTGAGAACACAGACATGGAAAGCAAGGCTGAATAGTAGGCAAGGGGGAAATCCAGACCTTACAAGTCCTTGAAGGGAGGAGGGGTGACGATCCATCACTCATCTGTCACACTCACCTGTCACACTAGACATTCCCTTCTACTAGTACTAGATGTGGGTCCTGCAAGCGAGGGCTCTATACAGTAGCTAAGGTGCAAGATTGATATCGTGGGTAGTTATGATGCATCCAGACACATTTCAGTATATGATATTGACCCTCACGCCATGTCTTCGTGTCCTCCACAGCGATCTATCACGGCCCAATCGCCCAGGCCCTTATGGCCTCCTGGCCAGGCTCTACCTCGACCTGACATGCCAGTATCGCCGTTGGCGCTGTTCTTGTCACACCTCTTCTTGTCCTCACCCACCCATCTGTCCGTCCCTCCACACGCTGTGACAACAACACTCAGCTTGCCATGCAAACACAAACACAAATAGCAAGCGCTATTGTCGCCTCGTCCGCCTTACCCTCACCCTCACCTCGCAAACACGAATGGCATGCGAGCACTGCCGCAGCTGTTGCTCACTGCCTCATTGTCGCATGGAGCCTCATTGTCACCTCCACCCAACGAGGACGAGGAAGACAATGCGACAATGATGAGTCTCCATCTCCATCGTCCTCACCACCTTGCAACAAGGATGCAACAAGGATGCGAGGACGTGCCGTCGCCTTTTCCCTCGTCCTTAGCACCCGCCTTGGGAAGACCTGTCTCTGGTGCTCTCTCTCGATGACACGATGTAAGTATGTACAGCCTACCAATGCGTTTCGCAGCCCCGTCGACCTCGTTCTAGTGTCCTCAACACCCTCTGATTGTGCCGACGCGACTGTCTTACTGTTGGGCTCGAGTACCTACCAAAAATGGAAGGTGCGTCATGGTATATTCGAGTGCTAAAGCTTCGTCTTCAAACATCTCATTTTCTCTCCCGCTTCAGTGTTTTGCACTGATCTCCCTCTCAAACCAGGTGCGTTTAACCTTCCTCGGCACATGGCGGGCATGGCGGGCACAACTGATCTACTCCTCCATTCAGACTCTCCTGGACTCGTCTCTCAAACCTCGAACGACTGTGTACATATAGAAATGACCAGTGTGTTCCTCTTTACTATTGTCTATTAAATCTTCATTTTCCAACTGGTTATTCTTATCTTCGCTCAGGTGGAACTCGTGGTGGATATCCCCCCTCCAGAAGTTTGTCCCTCCCACCACGACTGAGCGAGATCTGTCTGCCACCAAGGGTGCCGCAGCTCGGACATCTTTATCCTGCACCCTCAATCTCCACTGGCCCTCGCTGTGACTCTTCTCGACATGGTACAAACAGCCTGGAGATGCTTGGCAGCGCTCATCCCAGTCGCTCTCCGTCCATCGTCTCAATTTCAGACTTGGACTCTGCTCCTGATGTCGACGGGACTGCAGGTCATCCCCAAGCCCATCGTGCTCTATCCATCATCTCAATTTCAGACTCGGACTCCATTCCTGATGTCGATGGGACTGCAGGTCATCTACAAGCCCATCGCGCTCTATCCGTCATCTCAATTTCAGACTCGGACTCCATTCCTGATGTCGACGGGACTGCAGGTCACCCCCAAGCCCTTCGCGCTCAATCCGTCATCTTGCTTACGGACTCTACTCCCGACATCAACAATACAGCCGATATGGACCCCCCCATCGTTGGACTGGGAAGGAAAAGAAATGTTGCCCCTCGTGGAGACAGCCTCACAAATCCCATCGTAGTTGAGGACGCTGCCATCTGGCCAGGGGATTTTTACGTCTGTGACATTGCGCAATGCATCCGACTGTCGCGTCTACCTTTCCGCCAGCAAAGGTTGGACACCCTCTTCCGGGGGATGTTTTGCATTCCATACCCATCGTTGACATTCAAGATGACACGGAAGATCTGGGAGGTGCCAGAGAATCGCATGCTTCATGACCTATACATTGACTATGGTAGGTCAGAACAGGGAACATGGGAGTCATTTATGATGCAGGCTAAGTGTCCCCGCTGAGGGGGGACCCATTCTCACTCTTTCATATTTCATTCATTGTTTACCATTCATTTCGCGTTGTAGCCCTTCAAGTTTCTTTACCAGCACAGCATACTACTACATAGCATACACTATATTCCGGACAACGTGTACCATTCCCACCCTTTCATGTTTGTTTTTCCATTCATTCACGCTGTAGTCCAAGTTCTAGAGGTGTTTCTTTACCAGCACAGCGTGCTACATATAATGTATTTCGGGCGTGTACAGAGGTTGCCATTTATGGAAGGTCCGGACGTGGCCAGATGGGTTCGGACAGTTCGCTTGGTTCGGACGGCTCGGACGGCTCGGATGGTTCGGAAAATTCAATTCGTGGACTTTTTGGAATCCGCTCTGCCTCCAAAGATTTCACCAAATTTACCAGACCGTCTATCGACGGCTTGCCTCATAGACGGTCGGGGATGCTGTATCATACGCGAAACAAAAGCCCTCGTTTCATCTTCCTGCATAAGATGTAGAAAAGGCTAAGCGGCCCATGATACAGCAAGTGTCAGATCACAAGTTAAGGGGGATTTGAAACCCACACAGAATTTGCGTGAATTGAGACCAATTGACCTTAGACGATGACTCACCCGATTTCGCAATCATCCACAAATATTCTTCTGGCTATGATTCTACCTCTGGGTGGTGATAGGAAGGTCAGTCTTTGAGCGCTTACCCTTTTTAGGTTCCGTCCACTGTTATACCCTTTTCGGGATCTCAACGCGTTCGAGAGCGGCCGACGTCGTTGTGGACAATGGACCCGGTATGGACAGGTCGAGTGGAAAGGAACGGCACGCGCGAGGTGGACACCGCGGACCTGGTAGCTATAAAAGCTCAACCCGAGAGCACCTTCCCCCAACAACCAGAGTCATCCCCGATCAGCATGCCTAGTAATACTCGTTCGCAGACAGCGCGCTCGTATCGTACGAATACGCTACCTACCCTCGAAGAAGACCTCAGAAATCTTGACGTGGACAACGAGGGCGAGACCGCGCCTCAGACACGGCCTCGGGCACCATCCCCAGATCATGACGCAGAGGCGGAGAGACGCGAAGCCGAAGGCATAGAACCCCGCACAACGCCAAGAAGTAGGAAAATCACATCTTCTACCCATAGTTTTCAGATGGGGTTGGTACGCGGCGCCGATCCCAACGAAGGTCGTTGTCTCATTACAAACCTAACGAGTCCTGCTGTCCAGTCGTGTCACCTTGTAGCCCAAGCCACCAATGGTCAAACGGTGCGTGTATCTGAGTTTCACATAAACCATCTGTACTCAGTGCTCGCTGAATTCGACTTGTAGATCACGAAATTAGAGTATGTCTGGGGGATAAAACATAGAGAACTCCACCTCGACACGAGGTATAACGTGTTCCGTTGTGTGTATGTTTGACGCCTTCGATGGTAGTCGTGCTGAATCCCTTTGTAGTGAGATCGGACTGGCATATTCTGTTCGACAAGGCACAGTGGATGTTGATCCCTGAAGTCAAGATTATTGAAGAACTGGAGAAGATATACCTGGCAGACAAGCGTCCGACGAGCAATCTCCGCGAGGTCATCTCTTTTTATGTCGGTTGAGACGCTCACTGAATCTCGTGTAGCGATTCGAAAATGAACATGAACCTTTCAACTACTATGTTGTTCCCGCCCCCTCGCTGCGAGGTGCCATTTGTCGTTTCCCCATTGTCGATAGTTACGAGCACAAGACATATACTCCGCCTTTCTCCGAGCTCGGCCCCCTCAAGAGCCATATTCATCCGCACTACGTTATCTTCAACGCTGGCCAAAAATTAGCCACGTTCAATGTTCAGCTTCTTCAGATGTCTGGTTATTTATCACAGAGTGCATCGATTACCCAAGGGGCTGCCAACTTGGCATTGATTGCCATCGTCCAGCTGTACCAAAAATGGACAGCGGCAGAAGTGCCTGCCCAATGGCGCAAGCCCAATGCATCGTCGGATTCGTCGCATCCCCCTGGCGAAGAAGGGCAGGATGGTCCTTCTCAAGGCGGACCTCCTCCAAGACGTCAGGGTCTCAGGAGCAGGACACGCTCTCAAGGGCAGGGTAGCCAGACCTCAGCTGGTCAATATGGAGGAGGCCAGCAACGAGCCATTCATCCATTCCAGCCCCCTGAAGATGATGACTCTTCGTCCGTTACCGATGACACAATTGTCGAAGACGATACCGAGTGGATCGAGTTTATCCACAAGTGGCAAAAGCAAGGCAAGGCCGTTGCGGAAAGTTGGGAGTCGGACGTGCTTCATGACTCGTGGGATGAACAGCTCGCTGCATACATCGACGAGCATGCTCGCACCCCTCCTTCGCCGGGTGCGTGGGACAGCTGGAAACCGACCTGGGATGAATGCAAATCGCGATCTCCCAATGCGTCTGATCGGGCGCGGTTTTCGAGCAATGACTGGGCGGTTTTCAAGAACGATGTGTACCTCAGTAGACCTGATCGCCCTCAAGCTACTACGTGATATTCCCTTACTCCTGACCTGGTAGAATTGTTGTGAAAGGCGATATACCGTTGTATTTCAATACCATCTAGACCTTCCTCATCATAACTTGTACTACCTACATAGGATTCCCCTGAGCATGTGATGATTTCTGTGCACCATTTCGACCACGCTCGTGAACTCTAGGTCGAAGCGGAAGAGTGTCCCTCATCGTCCCCATCACCGTGACACCGTCATGAACACGCCACAGGCACTGAGTCGTGCCGTTAGTATTTAGAGGAACGATTTGCCAGTGGCCACCCCTACTAACCTAGTGATCATCAGCCTCCGTTTTTGTAGGATTGCTGATGACTCGGCTCTTTGAGAAGGTATGTGTTCAGCACTTCGACGACACCAACAAGTTCAGGACCGCATTCGGTGAAGACGATAGGGCCATTACTCAGTACTCGTGTTCCAAAGGATATTTCAAGTTGTCGATTGACTGCACCAACTTCGCCATAGTCCTCGATTTCCTCTGCCGAAATGTTGAATCTGAAGTTATAGGCTGCGAGCCCAGCCGAAGGGAGGGGTAGAGAATCTGGTAGATTGGATAAGTAATTTTTGAGGGTATCTAGCTTTGTCTTCAATGCAGGATCCATTTCACGAGGGCTATGGGTGACGACACTGACGAGTGGACTCGGAGGGCGGAGGGCTGAACCTTCAACTCCTCCTGTCCCATGATTGTAAATTTTCACCGAGGATCCCTACTTGAACATCGTCAAAAAGACCCAAGCACCGTCGGTTTGGC
Organism: Xerocomellus amylosporus; assembly: GCA_038090735.1. NCBI lineage: Eukaryota > Fungi > Basidiomycota > Agaricomycetes > Boletales > Boletaceae > Xerocomellus > Xerocomellus amylosporus. The sequence goes on along the minus strand of JBBPNE010000936.1, from coordinate 4,017 downwards.
AATGTATTCACCCATATTCACCCAGCCCTTTCGACGGCTGTACAAATTCACGGTGGACCATCCCAAATCCACCTACGTGAATTAACCTGTGTGAATTCACCCTGACCTAAATCCCGGAACACTAGTCGAGGCGAGGTCGAGAGCGGGAGAACGCGCGTCGGCATTGCCAAGTAGTCTGGTGACCAGACTGCCTAATAGACGGTCTGGTAAATTTGGTGAAATCTTTAGAGGCAGAGCGGATTCTCAGACCGGAAGCCAATTAAAAAACGCGATTTTGCGCGCTGAAAAATCATTTTGTAATGTTGTAATTACAGTAGACTCCCTCCTAACACATACCAGGTATAACCCATACTCCCTCATAGGACATACATTTTTGGAACTCCCGAGTTGGTTTGCAGGGAATTTGCATCCATAACCCATAACCCATAACCATAGCTTTTCTGGGAAATTTTTCTATATAAAACAGGTCATAACACATACTTCACCCGAAAAAGGGTACATAACCCTAACCCTAAACAGTATATATATATAATTTCCCCTACATATGGACTTTTTGGGTGTGTCAAACCTCAAAAAAGGCTTGACTAAGTGGCCAAACTGGGATTCGGGGATTGAGCAACTGTTAGGCTCATACAGCAATAGCAATAAATTCTGTATGGACCAATGTAGAATGTCAGTAATTAATTTTGTCGGACCTCTTGGACAGCCCATACTCCTTAATAACCCATAGCTCCAGTGCTCTCCCGACAGGTATGTGTTAGGAGGGAGTCTACTGTACTATTTTGATATTTTGATAATAAACAGTATCTGATCGATCGTGCGCGACGACGCAACACGCCGTTTAACTTATTCCCTTGACGTGCCGATGTCAGGGCTGTCACTCGTTCTCAATGCTCTCTTTAATTTATCACTGGACGCTCTTTATGAAGTTGCTCATGAAATTCTGCATGACAAGATCCCTCTAGAATACATATCAACAATGCTCTCGAACCAGGACAAGACAGATGCACTTCGTGCATGCCTACTCGTTTATATTCTTAGCTCTTCAACAATTGTACCACATATTTTCCAACTACGGGCTTCTCTCGCTATTCTTAACGGACAAGACACCATCATCACGGCCAGGACAGGGTGTGGCAAGACACTCTGTCTCTTGATCCCACTTCTCCTCCGTCCGGGCACCATTTCACTCACGATATCGCCCTTGAAGCGGTTACAAACGACCCAGGTACGTATATAATACACCTTTCATGAATCTTAACTACATTCTTTGCATCTACAGGTTATGGAGTCTCGAAAATATGGTATCAGTATGATCGCAATTAATGAAGATACGCTGAGCGATCCCGCGCTGTGGCAGGTAAGTTATCTACTATTGGAGTCGTATGTCATTGAATATCTGTCAACATAATCAGTCAATCAAGTCTGGTCAATACCAGCATCTTATTGTCTCGCCAGAACAGCTTGGGGTGCTTAATGGGCATCTGCCTCAATTCGCTTCACTCATTCGTAAGGATCGGGCTTTCGCAAGCAAAATTCATTGTGTTCATGTGGACGAGGCCCACAATATTTTTATGGCTGGTCTTCCCCACCATGGTGAAGCTGCATTCCACCCGGCCTATGGTCGGCTTGGAGAACTTCGTGTTCTCCTGACACAAACGACGCCAATTCAAGCTCTCTCGGCCACTTTCCCCCCTCATATTCTCATGACTGTAAAACGGGAGCTCAGCCTGTTCCCAAACTGTCTCCATATCCAGCTCTCTACAAATTGTGCAAACCTTACCTACGCTGTCACACCATTAGTGAGAAGTCCAGCCGACTTTCGTAATCTGAAATTTCTTCTTCCGACTTTGTTCCACCCACCAATGATCATTCCCAAAACCTTAATATTTCACCATTGCAAGCAGGAAGCAATGGACGCAGCTTGTTACAATGATGGTCGCCTACCACCGCACCTACATAATCAAGGTATTGTCAAACACTATCACAGCGACATGTCTGTCGAATACCTCGAGAAAATCTTCGAAGACTTTGCGTCTCCTGATGGAAAGTGCCGCATCCTTCATGCGACAGCAGGAGCCTCAACAGTAAGTCATAATCTGTTGGAAACCAGTGCTTATTTTTCGTAGGGACTTGATATTTGAGGTGTCCAAGCAGGTGTTCAGTATGGAATATGCAAGAACATGTTGGAGATGATACAACACGTGCGGGTTGAGCTGCCTGTGATTCTGACATTATCAGCAAACCAGCCCTAGGCTGTGCAGAGCTATGTGGATTTGTACAGTATCACAGGCCTTAAAGGAAGGTACCTACTAATAAAGAGACTCACAGAAGTGTGTAGTACTGTACACCCTGACCTAGTCAAGACTTCAAACTCCAAACTGCTTACCTAGACAGCCCTTACAGAAACCTTTGCACCCCTGTGGACCATTTGTGCACACATGCATATGAACAACAGACATATTTCTGTATTGACTGTGGACCCATTGTCCAGCAATCAGGATCAAGATCATACAACAGGCGGAACATGATGGATATAAGGGGAAATCAATCTAAAAATACGCTGAACTCGCTGCTGTGTGCTACCATAGACTGTGACTGGGGTATCGTTCTGACCTCGGGATCAGCACTTGCCGACTCGGATAATAGATCATGCAGTACGTACCTGCTGGCGGATGCCCAAAGCCCACGGGTTTTCACAGTGTGCTTCGGGTTTTGGTCAATTTGACGTTGCATGTCCTAGAAACCGGTGAAAATCTTCAAGTAAGTACCATATTCGAATTGGTGGTCCTGCCATGTCCCAGTATGTGTGTACTTGTCAAGGGCAGCCCGGAGCTGTAAAAGGCATGAGTAGGTACCAAACAATAAACCAAAAAAATCATACTGCAGTTGCTGTGAAGCATATGGCAACTTTGGGAACTTCACGGGAAAAAACCTTGGGGAAAGCTGAGCAGACTGACAACGACAAGTAGAAAAAATCTATGATCACAGCTGCCAATGCAGGATGTGCCATGTTGTTTGTAGAACCCTGGATAGTGGTGGTCAGTGAGTGGACGTGTTAAATGTTACGGTTTAGTTGTTGGTCACTCTTTTTCCCTTTCCTCGCCGCTCAGTGGAATCCACTCTCACCTCACTTGACCAAGCACAGTCCACTCGCTGTCCCAATCCCTAGCCGTTCTCCAGACGTTGCAGCTGCCATGCGCTCCATCTAGCAAGTACCCAACAGCCATGCCAACCTGGTGGCTGTTCCCTCGTGCTCTCTCCTCTTTCGGACGTGCATACTCATTCACTTGTTCCCATTTGGACTTACGTTCCATTTCTGGTAGTCGCACTCACCAGTGACTGCTCCTTATTCCCTCATTCGGTCAATGGCAGTTCCTGCCCATTATGTCTTCCTCTGGAGTTGTACTATAGTACAGCTTGGTCCGTGCACATACTTAGTTCCCTATATAAGTAGCACCGTTTCCCTGTACTCACTCCCCATCTGATTCTACGCAATCTATTGTGTAGTATCCAAGGTCATCCAGCTAGGACTTAGTTGCTAGTCTGAGAACCTAAGTCTTCCTCTGAGGACTTAGCGGAATTTCTAAGTGTCTTCGCACTACACTAGAGTGTGCGCTTTGACTTTGGTTCTACGCATCAGCATAACAGCTGTGATAGATTAGAAATGAGAACACAAATGCAAGCACAGGCACCCAAGGTGCCGGAGTGAGCATTTGCTAACATTAATAAGTATCTTCTTTTAAAAACTAGCATTAGCACATCCTCCCCTCCATTGGGCCTTTGGCCCAATGTTCTCCAAATGCAAGCATAGGCACCGAAGGTACTGAAGCGAGCATTTGCTAACATTATTACATATCTTCTTATAAAAACTAGGATTACATCAGCAAACCAACCCTCTCCTAGACACAACTGGACAGTACTGCCTTACCAAACAGATTACACAGAAGTCTACAGTAAGGTTCCCAATTGTCTAGATCTAGACAAAAGCTCGTAGTCTGGTTCTGTCCTTGTCTA
>JBBPNE010000935.1:0-10878 GCA_038090735.1 Xerocomellus amylosporus | reverse complement strand
CTGAAGCTAAAATAAATTTTGCGAGTGCTGATAGCTGCGGGTCGGGGTCTGTTGCTGTACCATCGAGGTATTGGCAGAGTCCGTGGTCTTCGATAACTTCTTCGACTGTCCCGCGCCCAATTCTCCAGTTGCTTCCATTGGTTTCGAGTACCGGAATTTCGAATGAGTCCATCTTCGAAATTCGGGTTGGGTGAGTGAGCTGACAGGAAGCTGCAGGGCTCATAACCTGTAGAAAACTACAGTGTAGTCACTATTATTAGTAGACTAGGTACATACCTGTAGAAAACTATAGTGTAGCCACTAAAGAAAAGCAACCTTTACTTTGCTTTGGGACACGGCGGATTACCCGGACGGGGGGTGCCGAGCGCAGTGACCCTGGAGGTGCCGTGAGCTGACATCGAGGCACGGACTCGTCCTGAACACAATTCCGCGTCGTGAACGATGCGGAGAGCTCGAGTAGATATCTCAGATATTGTAGCTACGACGAGAGCATATCATGTATTTTTTTCAGCCGAAAATATTGTGATTTGAGGCCTACAGAAATAATTCACTGGAATGAGGGTGGCAAAAATGACGAAATTCAGTTGTAACTGGCGCTACAGCTCCCAAGGCCTTAGCCGGCATGTCCCAGGGAAAAAATCACATCTGATTCTTCATGGGACACGCATTTTTTGGCGGGAGGCCAGCAGTGCAGCGTGTCCCATGAAAAATCCTCGACTTACCGCCTCTTGGGACACGCGTCCACATTTGGCAATCCCGCCGGCGCACGCATCGACGTTCCTCGCCCGCCCGACGCATTGGCCACTTAGGTAACCGGTTAATATATTGCTCGGCACGCCCTACTACGTGCCTGTCGCCTCAGACCTTGACCGACCATGTCCGCCCGCTGTGGATAACTCGCCGGACGTCGCCCCGCCCGCTGAGCGCACGGTCCTTGGGGTTGTCGTGTCCCGGGACACGCGCTTAGTCAGCATCCCGCCAGCCAAGTGTGTCCCACGACGGGAAAGCTACAGTACTCGAGGCCGAAATAAGGCCTGCTTATGTAAGCTACTAATGTTCTAACCCATACGAAATGAGTTAACAACAGTTACGGGGATACAGCCAGCGGGAGGTGGGGGAACAGGAGTGAAAACAAATGAGGGGCGGTTGGTGTGAATGGGGACGTTGTTAGGCATAGTAAGGGACTTTTTACTGAGCAGAACAGGATGTGGGGAGATCCTTTGGATGGCGAAGTTTATGAGCCCTCAGGATTGTTTGCACATGTTTGAGATTTCCCTTGGGTTCCCAGGTATTTTCTGCTGCAGAGTACCCTTTCCAGGATGTCAGGTACTGCTGCCTGCCTCGTGCCCCTCGGTGGGATAAGATCCGGTTGACTTCAAACTCCTCTCCTGTCAAGACCGTGACTTCTGCTCCGAGGGTACTCCGAAGACTCGGAGGTACTTAACGCTCGGGACTTGGCTTCACCATATGTGGTGCGCCCTTGTCAATAAGTCCGGGTGTCCCGAAATTGGTCAGGGGTTGGAACAGCGGAATGGTTGGGGACGTAGGGGGATGTCGGAGGTGATCAGGAGGAGTCAGGTGTGATGGGTGCAAGGTCTAGCGTTGAGCTAACCTGTGAGGGGACGACGAGGGGACTCGTCGACTTCAGGGAGGGGAGATAAAATATCTTAGTTGATAATCAGACTGAAGTACAAGGTGATAAAACTATGTTTATATACGAAGGGAGAACACTGCGGAAACCTCAAGAGGTTGCAGTGTTCCGAGGCGGAAAGCTGTCCCGGAGGACAACTCGGTACGAGAGCGTTCCCGAGTTGCAGGACTGCCACGGATAATACTAATTAGCAGAACTAGTTTGAATGGAGGTAAGTAAAGGTACTAGAATGGACGGGGGTAATATAAATGTCAAGCAAGCTCCGAGGTCTCGGAGCTGTACCGGACCGAAGGTACTAGACTTATCTTGGGCGTGACAGACCGAGTCGGAACTTACTCGGAGTGCTCGGAAATGAGCCTAGTATACGGGATATGTCATCTCCGCTGACAAGGTCACCTGGTGGGTTGGTGCATTTCTGGCTGTGTTCTGGTGTTTCCTGAGAGGAGGATAAGAGGGAAGCATGGAAGACATCATGGATCTTCCAGGTGGTGGGAAGGTGGAGGTGATACGCCACACGGGTGAGAACCTGTGCGATTTCAAATGGTCCTTCCCTTCTGGAGGCTAACCTCCCAGAAGGGTATCAAAGCTTTAGCTGGAGCCCTTCCAGCCATACCTTATCTCTGACTTTCCACAGATGGAACTTGGATGAGATCTGTTCCCTCATGGTCCTTTGCACCTTCTGGTGCATGGCCAGTGCTTCCTGTCAGGCTTCCTCTAGTTCTGATAGGTGGGTTTCCAGGGCTGGGAGGAAGGTTTTCCCGATTGGTGGATAAGAGCGTGGTCCATAGCTGAGGATCAGGGAAAAGGTGGACTGTCCTGTGGAGGAATGGGTGGCGGAGTTGTGAGAGAACTCGGCCATGGGGAGGAGGTTGGCCCATCGTTCTGGGTGACCATCATAGAAGATCCGAAGGTACATTTCTAGTTCCTGGTTCATATGTTCTGTCTCTCCATCAGTCTGTGGATGGTACGCTGAGGAGAGGACGAGGTAGCAGTTGGGCCAGCTTACGGGCAAAGGCAGAGGCAAATTGGAGACTTGGTCCGAGATATGTACAGCGGTCATGAAGGCCAAACTGTCTGAAAACCCTTTTAAAAAACAGTTGCACCACCCTGGCGGCATCAATAGTTATGTGACAAGGGCAAATGATTACCCCCTTTGTAAGCCCGTGGTCGACCACAACCATGACAGCATGAAAACCCTGGGAAAGGGAATGACTGGTGATAAGGTCCACAGAGACCTGCTGGAAGGGACGGGTGGCAGAGGAGGCCAGGGGAGTGAGCATGGGGGCAGACAGATGAGTGTTGACTTTACAGACCTGGCATGTGGCACAGCCGGCCACAAGGACGGAACAGACTAGCTCCTGTTGAGCAAGGTCAGGGACATAGAGACACCCTGTGAAATAGAGGTGTCCATCCTTGAAGAGCTGGTCCTCTTTCTGGGTGCGAGCAAAGAGGGAGGTTCTGTCATCAAGGGCGTGAAGGGCAGACTGAACAAGGGAGTCAGCAGTGGGGGTGGACACAATCTTCTCAGACAGAGCAAGATCAATGGCATGAGCGAAAAGGTTATTGGGGAGGACAACAATGTCCGAGTTGTCATCTGAAGTGTCAACCTCATTGCGGTGGGAGAGTTGAATGTAAGGTTGAAGTCCTGGAGGAACAAGTTCCAACAGGCCTGTCGATGAGACAGCTTGTGTGGCTGGCAGAAGTATACCAAGTTCTTGTGGTCAGTGAGGACTGTGATGGCATGGACAGTCCCAAGGAGATAATGGTGCCACTCTTCCAGTGCAGTGATGATGGCGAGCAGTGCGCGATCGTAGATGTCATAGTTACGCTCTGCCTAACCAAATGTTTTAGAAAGGTACGTGCAAGGGTGGAGGTCACCATTAGCATCCTTTTGCATGAGAACCGCTCCCAAGGCAGTTAACGAGGCATCAGTCATGAGGAAGAAGGGGTCTGCAATGTCAGGCATTTGAAGGACTGGTTGACATGTGAAGGCGTCCTTGATGGAGAGGATGGCATTCTGGCAAGACAATGTCCAGTCCCACTTGGCCCTTTTTTGGTGAGGTCATGGAGGGGGCAAGCAATGGCAGAGAAGTTGGGATGAATCTCCTGTAGAAGTTACAAAAGCCGATGAACAACCATACTGCTTTAACCAAAGTGGGGGCGTTCCACTTGTTGATGGCACAGAGTTTGACTGGGTCCATGGCCACATGACGCTCTTTTACAATAATGCCAAGGAATTCTACTTCTGACACGGCAAACACACATTTCTCCAGCTTGAGGTAGAGTTGGTGCTCTCACAGACATTGAAGGATTTTCTTTGTATGCTGTTGTTCAGTGGTGGGAGAATTGATCAGGAGGTTGAGATGATCCATGAGTGTTTGGAATGTGGCGGGAGAGTTGCACAGCCCGAAAACATAACCTTTGGTTCACAGAGGCCAAACGGCATGATAAACACAGCCTTCCAACGGTCCTCAGGTTTCATCAGGATGTTGTTATACCCCCAGTGAATGTCCATCTTGGTGAAGACCTTCAACCCCTTGAGTTAGTTGATGAGATCGGAAATGGGCAGAAGGGGATATGCATTTTTAATTGTATGGGAGAGAAGTCAGCAGATTGTGATGATGGACTTATTGGTGATGAGACAGATGCATTGGGAGCTGCAGGACACGATGTGGATGAATGGAAGTGGCCAAAAAAGCTGCGGAAAATGTCAGAACGCGTCAACAAACACTCAAAACAAAGAGATTGGAAGTACTTACCTCAAAAGGCTCAAGTTCAGCCAGATGACCTGGGATACCAAGTGTACATGTTGGGAGTGTCAGGGACAATAGTGTTATGCTGATGCGTAGAACCAAGGTCGTAGCACACACTCAAGTGTAGTGCGAAGACACGTAGAAATCCTGACTAAGTCTAGACAGACTTAGTGTTATCAGACTAGCAACTCAGTCCTAGCTGGATGACCTTGAATGCTACACCATAGATTGCGTAGAATCAGATGGAGTGGAAGTACATGAAATGAGCACTATTTATAGTGCCGGGCTATGGAGCACAGACCAACAAGAATGAAATAGGAAGGAAGACATAAAGGGGCAAGTACTGCCACTGTCCAAATGGGGGAGTTAGGGAGTAATCACTGAGTGAATGCGACTACCAGAAAGAGAGAATATTGTCCATGTAAGTATCATGGTCATCATGCAAAGAACAATAAGCAAAGTAGAGTAGGGACTCTACCGCCTCCATCGAATGTGGTAGCATGAACGGTAAGCATAAAAAGGAGACTGAGCCGATAGGAAGGGAAAACGTAACAAATAGGAACACTAGAAATCAGCCAAAGAAGCTGCAGAATGTGAGAGCTCCAGACCATCCAGACAACCCAAGCGGCCAAACGGCTGTACCAGGTGGTGTCCACAACATCCAGGAAGGTCCTAGATGCATCAGGAACGAGCGCACCGATGAAACAGACACACCACGTCCAGATAGAAAGCCTGGAGGCCATTTGGGTGACCTAGAGGCGTTGAAGGTGATTGGACGTGCCAGAATGATGGCAAAGGCATCGTATACAATGGAATAGGGTGTAGCAAGGATGGCACAATGAGCGACACACATCGGGAGTCGAAATGACTTGAAATGCAGTCACTGTTACGGTTTGATCGATGGTCACTCTTTCCCCTCTATTCTCAGACCCAGTTGCTCGGTGAAGTCCCATCTTTCCCTCACTTGTCCAAGCACAGTCCACTCGTTGTCCCCAACTCCTGACCACTCCTCTGATGATGCAGCTGCCTTGCGCTCCATCTGTCATATCCCAGAATTCCACCAAGTCCACTCAAGCCTATTCCGACCTTTCCAACCCCTCTCTGACCCTTCCGACCTCACTCCTACCCTATAGTCTCGGTCTTAACCCCGGCTCTCGGACCTTCGGACTCTCGGACCCTCGCACAGGTATAATCCTATGCTGCCCCATTAGTGTAGTTCCATTCCCTACCTGTATTATCTCCACTCGTATACTTAGCCCTAGATCCGGTGTCTACGCCACATGCAACCTTCGGACCTCCGAGACACCGCATCTGACTTGGTTATTGTACCTATCCGTAGCTCGGTACAAGCTTACCTCCGAGACCCCGCTTTCGGACTTTTGCAGTGTACTACCATTACTATAAGTACTGTACACTTAGTTAGTAAACCTCAGTCCGATTATTACTTGTTTATTGCTGCTTATTGCTTACTTGCTTGTCATTGCTTTACTTGTCTTATGAATCCACTCCTCCTCTATACTCCCACACGAGACCTCAGTTTAAACCCTTTCAAGTCTTCACTAGACGTACCCGAACCTTTACTCGCCGTCGTCCTCAGTCCCCTCTATCTTCCGTCATCCCCGACCCCCCGACCCGAGTCTGACATTGACTCATCTCCGAGCGCACTGCATCTCTGCAGCCACTCAACGTCTACCACCTCCGAGCCTTGGAGCTTATTCGGATATCCTCGGTGTTGCTGCGCTGGCGCACCTTGGACTTCCACACTCTCCCTCGGTAGGCTTCGGAACGACAACGGAAATTAGGGACACCGTAACTTGAACTAGGCGCAGCACATACACTGAAGCTGAAGTCCCTTGGACAAGCCCAACTCCGCAGTTCCGAAGTTGGCACTCACTCCCTCACTCTCCCCGTCTCCGAGGTTTCTCAGACCCCGAGACTTCTCGATGACTCCTACCTCCAACCTTCCTTAGTGGAAAAGCACGTGTTTGACACCATCTAGTCGAATGCCCTAGCAGTCACACTGAACAGGTGACTGCTCTCTCTCTGTCTCACTCTCTCTTCCCTCTTTTGGACATGCATACATATGTATGCCTTCATTTTAGCTTACTTAGTCCATGTACGGTCATACCCACTCCACAGTCGTTCCCTTATTTGTTGGACTTACTTTCATTCCTGGCAGTCGCATTCACCCAGTAACTGCTCCTTTACCCCCCATTTGGTCTGTGGCAGTCCCTGCCCCCTTATGTCTTTCTCAGGTGTAGTACTGCAGTACAGCATGGTCCGTGCACATTCACAGTTCACTATATAAGTAGCATGGTTCCCCTGTACCTGCTCCCTATCTAGTTCTATGCAATCTATTGTGTATAACTCCAGATCATCCAGCTAAGTAAGCCATTGCTTCTTAGGCTGCACCTCTAAGTTGATTTAGACTTAGTTGTATTTTCTCTTTGTGTCTCCACACTACACTTGAGTGAGCGATTCGACCTGAGTTCTACGCACCAGCATAACAGTCGCTAGCTGAAGAAGATGGGAATCAGCACGAACTCGATAAGTGCATGAAACACAACATACCTGAGTCATCCCAACCACCTAGCAACCATCCTAGACATCCTACTGAGCCTGTCAAGCCACTGCGTCGTCAAGGACGACTCAAACAAGGTCTAAAAAAAGATTAAAAGATTGACAACTAAGACAATCAACTTACTGACTCTTACAGCCACATTGTACATATGAGTGTCCGAATGCACATTAAATCAGTGCACTACTTTTTCAAACTGGCTCTAAGAAACTTTCGGAAAAGAACTTAGGGCCATATCTGGTTATTGCTCAGGCAGGCACTCACTCGTTCATGCTCCAACTCCCTGATTCTATGAACTCGGTTCATCCCATTTTCCATGTTTCACAACTAGAACCCTCCTTACCCAATGTCATCCTGAACCGAGTACAACCTCCTCCACCGCCAATTGAAGTTGATGGTGAATCAGAATTCAAGATCTCCGAAATCCTCAACTCCAAAATTGATCGGAGATGAAGGAACTGTAACCTATTGTATCTGGTACACTGGTCCGGTTAAGAAGGTACTGACAATGAGACTGCTTGGCTTCTCGCCACGGAGCTATGTAGATCATGCTTCCGAGCTCGTCTGAGATTACCATCTCAGTTACCCCAACAAACCCGGGCCTTACGCCCTGCCATAGTAGTGCCATTTCTTTCAATCTTTGTTCACTCTTTATCTCTTACTCTGTATTTACAGTTCCTTGCTATGGCCTTCAAGAGTTCAGGCCTAAGGGGGGGATACTGTCATATCCCGTACTATAGGCTCGCTTCCAAGCACTCCAAGCAGTTTCTGACTCGGTCTGTCACGCCTGAGATGGTATAGTACCCTCGGCCCAACGAGGTCTGAGACCTCAGAGCTACATGACACTTATACTACCTCCGTCCATTGCAGTACCTTTCTCTATCTCCATTCAAACTAGTTCTGCTACTTAGTATTGTCCGTGGCAGTCCTGCAACTTGGGAACGCTCTCGTCCCGAGTTGACTTCCGGGATAGCCTTCCACCTCGGAGCACTGCAACCTCTTGAGGTTTCTGCAGTGTTCTTCCTTCATATATAAACATAGTTTTACAACCTTGTACTTTAGTCTGATTCTCAACAATGATATCTACCTCCTCTCTGAAGTCAATGAGTTCATTCATTGTTCACTTGCAGGTTAGCTCGACGCTAGACCTTGCACTCATCATCCCCCAACAACTCCAACGTTTCCTGACCCTTCTGACCCCTGACCAATTTCGGGACCCTCGGACTTCTTGACAAGGGTGCACCACATATGGTGAAGCCAAGTCTGGAGCGCTGAGTAAACTCTGAACTTCTCGGAGTTCCTCAGAAGTAGAAACACAGTCCTGACACACGTGCATCAGGTGCGCACGTTGTTCGCGCTCCCAATGGGGCAGTTGGTGGTGATATGGGGACTGGTCTACGGTGAGCACAATCATTTTGATCATTATCCTTTGGCTTTACTGACTTATTCTTGTCAGTCTCCCTCTCTTGCCACTATGACCATTTCGGGTCCCAGCAGCGCGACTCTGCATCAATGTTCTTGGTTATAGGATGGTCTGGGCTTGTGGTTGGTGGGGTATAGCTTCCAGGTGTGTTTCTTACTGTGCCTGGGTGCTCTTCGTCTTCTATTACTAACTCTTCTTTTGCCTTACCCTTAGTCCTCTCGCGCTCGTGTGCAGGAGGCTGGACGTTCTTTGTCAGTCGGTCTCATGTGTCATCAGGTACCACTACTTCATTTCGCCTCGTAAAGAGTTTGCACGGTACGTATACACCATCCATAACCTCCTTACGAGTCGTTCAAGCTAACTGTCAGTCACAGGGGGTACGGTCAGTAGCAAATCCTTCATAGTCACTATCCTCTTCATCGTCGGTATAGTATTCTTCCTTTCGTGGTAAGTACTCCTCGTACTCGCTGTCATCCCTAGTACTAACATTTGGTACTACATAGTTGGCTGATCCTCGTCGGTACCGCATGCATCCTACAGTGATAAGGTGGGCGTTCCCGTGCTGATCATCGCGGTCAGGGGATTGGAGTCAGACTTGTGTTAGTCAGTAGTATGCGTTGAGTAGTGTTTCTCCAGTCTTGCGGTGAAGTGGGCTGCTGCTTTGAGGTAAGGTAATACGGTGTTGTTGATCATGTACTAACAGACCTCTTTGTAGTAGCTCTAGTATTGTTTGGCAATCCCTCAAGGTATGCTGGTGGCTACCACATCCGTAACATGCGAAGGGCGGTTGGGTACTAGGAGTAGGTACACTTCGCTGGGTAGTAGCATTTGTAGTTCGGGACATTGCTTGGCGGTTCTCAGGATTAGTAGTGTCAGTGTACCGTTTTAATGGCATGGCTTTGCTTGGTTTATCAAACACTTGGGTGATCTTCGGATTAAGCATAAAGGCTTTGTAGTAAGCTCAAGCATATGCTGGGTCACATATTGAGTTGGCTCATATCATCTATAAGCCTATCAATTTCTGTACTAGGACTCTTGCTCAACTTCTTCTCTTCCTTAGGTTTCCTTTCTGACTTTCCAGTGGGATATTCTCTATTGGGTGAGTGACTAGAAGTCTTCTTGGCTCTTCAGTACTTCTTTCGGTATTTCCTATTATAGTCACTTTCATCAGAACTGTCACTTGAGTCTGAGTCATCAGGTGTGGCATCTGATTCAGGGGCTAATTCAGTAGCACATTGGGTGTTACTACAAGCTTTCCAATTGAATTGAGACAGGTGGAGTAGTCACTCCACAGTAGTACTGACTTCCTCCATTGTATAGGGTTCTGAGACATCTCTGGTAGGTGAACCAGCTAGTAGATGTGTGTCAAGTGTCTTTCGCATATCCAGGAGTATTCCTAGCCAAAAATAGGTATTGACATCTTTCTCCTGGATTACCTTGTCATTCTTAAGCCCTTGGGCTACAACCATAAACTCTTGGACATAGTATTTACAAGCAGCTAGGTTATCGAGAGTCTTTGTAGAGAAGGTTTCTATGAACCTCTCAATGTCTCTCCTTCGGTAGTGAGATCCTTCTCGATCTGCATCATATAGCTTGAGAATTTGCTTCTTGAGTGCTTCCCAATCATGATTCCTGTATTCAACCAGGGACTCAATTAATCAGGATACTTTGGTGCTGCAGTAGGTGGTAACTCCTTCACATTTCTCCTGGTCGGAGGTAATTTGACAATCTGCCAAACTCATTCGTGCTGGCGAATGAAGTCTCTGACATGGTGATAATGTCCTTTGAACTTCTCTGGGGCTTCTCAGCTACGTTTTCCGGGGAGTAGGTGAGGTCCTGTGGTTGCATGAACCATGGTAGTAGGTGTCTTAGTGGTAATGGTTGATGGTACGGGTTTGGGGTAGTAACTGGGTAAGGGCAGCTGAAGCTAATGCTTCAACAGCCCCTTGCGGTGGGCTCCAGTTAACTTCTTTCTAGGCAACAAGCAGAGAACACTAACAATTAGGCTCTCTGCTCTTGCCTCCATGGATAGAACACTATTAGCTAGGGATGTGACTCTCCTAGACAAAACTGTCCTAGTTACACTGGGAATGGATCAGTGAGTAACTTAGTGTACCAGTAGCGTGGGTTGTTCGCTGATTCTCAACAAGTGTTGCGAAGATCAGAATTGAAGATGCTTCAGACTTGGTGTCTGGTCAGTAATGCTCTAGGGAGTTCGGTTAAGTAGAGAAGTGTAGGATGGAATATCCTAGGTATTAGTCAGCAGCTTTGTGGACACCAATCCGGCGATATTGTATGTAGTGATGCTGAGTTCTTCACACAAGTCTCTTAGTTCACACAGATGGATTTCCTCACTCAAATGTATTGCAAATGTAAGGAGTTGTGGTTTCAGGCGTAGTTACTGAGCTACCTCTTATCCCTTGAGGTGGATAGTCAGTTCAGAGTAGCAAGGGTGCAGTAGAACTAGTAAGGT
>JBBPNE010000934.1:0-10908 GCA_038090735.1 Xerocomellus amylosporus | reverse complement strand
CCCACGCAGCTGACTCTCGGGCCCCAGGTTCTCTCAGATCGCGGCCGGGAGGCGCTTCGCGCCTTCGCCCACACTGCTTCTGACCTTCTCTCTCTGCAACCCGCATCACTTAACGACGATCAAAGACGAAATATTGTCTCTGGTGGTGGGTACCGGCACCGGACGCGGACGTGTGAACGGACGTGACCGGCGGTATTACTTGTATAAATAAGACGACCGTACCACCACAATTCTCCATGGCAATCGCGAAATTGTTGCTTGTCTTCGTCGGGGTGGTCGCTCTGCAGTATGGGACCACGCCGCCCAACGTCCGACCCCCCACCAAGCAACTACGCGAACAACGCGGCACGGAGCGGGCGTTACCTTTTGCCACCACTCTCGGCAGAGTGCGTAGCCCCGGAAGTCGCCGTGTCTGATAGACGCTGACCAGACTCGTACACAGACGCTGCTATGGTCCTGGGCGCTCTTCGAAGGCTCGGTCCTCTTTGCACTGAGCGGATACTGTCCACCCGCCCTTGCCCGCCCCCTCCTCCACTTCCTCCTCCCCACCACTCTCACCCCGTTGGACCGCACCTCCCTCACCGCACTCACCCCCACCTTTCTCGTCGGCACCCTCCTCATCCTCGCCGGCGGCCTCCTCCGCGCACACTGCTTCCGCGCTCTCGGCTCGCGCTTCACCTTTGAGCTCAGCATCCGCCCCGCGCATGCGCTCGTCACGGACGGCGTGTACGGCGTCGTCCGGCACCCGAGTTACACGGCTATCCTGGCGCTCGTGGTCGGGTGGCTCCTCTGCGTGCTCGATCGGCGGGGGTGTGTCGTGTCTGTGTTTGCAGGGCTGGATCCGAGTCAGGCGTCCGTGCCCGGTGCGGACGGGAGCGGACATGCAGTGGTGGCGGCATTGACGGGCGCGTGGGTGACGTTGTTGGGCACGTTGTTCGTCACGCTGAGCAAGCGGATGGACAAGGAGGACGCGATGCTGGAGAAGAACTTTGCGGAGGAGTGGCGGGCGTGGGCAAAGAAGGTGCCTTGTCGCCTGATTCCCGGTGTGTATTGAACGGTGTCCAGTATCATGTAGTAGTCAGTGCCCTCTGTGATAATGTAGCAATAAGCCGCCGTCGATCAGTGGTACGATTAGATGCAGTTAGCTGGTAGTCGACAGTAGCCGATCCTACCTAGGCTTGAATTGCGCTGTGTGCACTGCGAACGACAGCTCAGAGTCTTTCGAGACGTACACCCAAACACCGTCGATTCAAGTACTACATATAGCGCTGAGTCTACTGAATCGAGTCTATAAAACCCGTAATATACATAGCAATAGTGATACGATAGTTCGGGGAGGAGGGGTATGTGTTAAGGAGCGAGACGTCGGGAGAGAGAGCGAGAGAGAGAGGGGAAATTCGCTATCAATACAAAATGACCGTGAGTGATGAGATAAAACTAGAACCGAAGGAGTGAAACGAAGTCCGAGCAGATTTTTTACCGGCATCAATGAGGGAAGAGCGGAAGGCACGATCACTTCAGACTACGTGGGAAACGTCGGACGGGTGCCGAGGTGGCGCGTTCCTATCGAGCGTAGCCTCGGGGATGGCAGGTAGAGCATCCTCTATCTCCGCGGGCGATCTCGGCAGCGACTCCTTTGATATCGATCCCAACGACGTCGCCGTGGGCGAAAACGGCTCCTTCTGCAGGTCCGCCAATGCACCACCGGTATCTGGCAACGACATGCGTGAGGAGAACGACGCAAGCGAATCGCACTGTTTTTCCCGCTGATGTGTGACGATGATGGGTCTGGTAGCAGAGCGGCTATTGCACGACATGTCTGGGTTGGTGCTACTGAGGGAGTAACGTCCGTGAGGACCGGCGCGAGTGAGATTAGATTTCAGTCTAACGTACCCATTGGCAGTCCATGTTCCGCTAGCGGAGATAGATCCAGTGGAGAGACCAGCCCGTTTTGCGACCGACACATACGCAAGGCGGTAATTTCTTCTCGCTTCGTCCGCAAACCCGAAAAAGGCGAAGAAAACAACCGCGGCGAAGACGTCGAACCAACGGCTCAACTCAACGGTAGCGACGCCCATCGGACTGTCTTGCCACAGAACAGAAGGGATTTGATCGACGGTGGTATAATTGGCATGGGCATAGTCCCAGCTCACGTACGCATCCAAGGAAGTCGTGGCCAAGTTGAGATAGATGATGAGGGATGCCAGAGGAACGGTGCAGAGAATGTCGACGCCAGCGAGACCCATGAGACGGAAATACCGGCTGGAACTCATGTTCCTATTGGTTGAAAGGAACTCCTTGAACTGCGCTCTTCGGATGGCGAGTTCACGAATGGTTCGGACTGCAAAATGCGATTAGAGCAACATCACAAAACGTCTTGAGCATACCCACTGCAGTAAAACGCTGATACCAGACCAATGATGATAGGCCAGACAAAGAAAAGCGGGTACGAAAGAGCAGTGTTCCAATTGTAGGGGAAACAACCAATCTCCTCAAATATGATAAAACTTTCGCGTTCAATGACGATGTCTTCCAGCAGGTCAGCAATGATCTCGCTTGTCTATTATATAGTACTCACGGAGAATCATCGCGAGAATGGGGATTCCGACACCGATAGCCAGATCAACGATGATATCACGTCGCTTCTCCGCACGTGTCTTTGTCACGGATTGAACGGAGGCGATCTGGTACAAGCGACGGTTTATGCAGAGGGATGCTGCGGGGATAGCTACCGAGACTCCAACCATGAAGCGGGCGGCTGCACGGCTGTGGTGAGCAATATCCAGAGAGCAAAAACGGAGGAACACATACAGATGTCGCACCAGGCTGGGGCCCTGTTGATGGCGTCCGAGTTCCAAACCACGGAATTGATGAATTGGTTCAAGCATGCCAAGCCCGTCCAAATCATGAACAGGCAAGTGCCCGTGTTCCAGGCTGGGTGGCGCGTCAGAGCGCGTACGATGTTACAACACGACAAAGTTACCTTCAAGATGCCATGGGAGGGGAATCATACATAGCACGAAGCCGATAAAGGCCCATGTGGAGAAAAACCAGTTCGGTACATCGGCGGCCATCTCAACACAGTTGTAGATGATAAAATTCGGGCGTAAGTGCTCGAAGCACTAGCGGTTCGATGACGGGTGGGTGAGTAAAGGACAGCTACGGGTCAATACCATTGGAAGCGTCTAATAAAGAGGATGCATACCTTGTACTCGGATTCGGATGTCCCCTTGTCTCCGTGTAACGAACGCAGGTCTTGACGCAGTTGACATTATTCACCCGCATTTTGACTACAAGCCGACAACTAAATCCGGAAGTTCGTTTGTGGCCCAAAATGGCAAAGCGAAATCAAGTCTGGCCTTCGAAGGCTATCAAGGCATGAGAGCACACGAAACGATGTCCCAGGTCTCGTTTGGGCCAAACGTTACAGGGCACGCTGATGCCATCGATTAGTATAGTAGTATGGCCACACCGGACTCTGGCGTCAGAGGGAAACATATCTGTCAAAAGTGTCATAGCAGTCATGGGTAGTTTGCACAAGCACTGCCAATTTTGCTCAGACGACGGACTATTACACCTGGATCGAGCCCCATAATCTATACGGGGTCCAATGATTAAATTATCAATAATTCACGCCCGGCGAAGAAAAAGAAAATACTTGCACTATTGATCTCACTCAACACCAATACCAGGGCGGTTCCGAGTCACGATGAAAAAGACCAGTGTGATTCAAACTCCGATACGTCGTACCTTGCACAGCGAGGAGAGTTATAAACTGAGTCATACCGTGACCGTTCGATCTAGCCGTTGCAAAGCTGCTAACACAAACAACCCATAAATTCAAACACTGTTGATTCTCTATACTTCTGAAAAAATGCTACACTGCGTCTATCAAGCCCCAAAATGTACATAAGTAACAATAGTAATACGATAAGTTCCGGGGAGGAGGGGGTTTCCAAGGATGGGTTCAACAAAAGAGCGAGAAAGTGAGGAGATTCGCTATCAATACAGAGTGAACACAAGTGATGAGAAAACGTTGGAATGGTAGGAGTGAAACGAAGGGGGGGATAAAATTTCGCCGACGTCAATCCAAGACGTAGACGAGGGAAGCACGGAGGACATAATCACTCTAGACTGCGTGGGGAGTATCGGGGGAGTATCGAGGAGGCGCGCTCGCATCGAGCGTAGCCTCGGGGAGGGTGGGCAAAGGCACAGAGTTCACGTCCACGGGCGACCTCGGCAGCGAATCCCTCGTCATTGATCCCGACGACGTGACCGTGTCCGAGGGCGATGGCGGCTCCTTCACGTCCGCCAATGCACTACCGTAATCTGGGAACGACATGCGTGACGAAAACGATGCGAGCGAATCGCGCTTCTTCTCCATCTGGTGGGTGATGAAAACGGGCAAAGTGGCAGAGCGACTGTTGTGCGACATGTCTGGGTTGGAGCTGTTGAGGGAGTAAGATCTGTGAGATTCGGCGCGAGTGAGATTAGAATTCAGTTTAACGTACCCATTGGCAGTCCATGTTCCGCTGTCGGATCCGGATCCAGTGGAGAGACCAACCCGTTTTGCGACCGACACAAACACAAGCAAATAATTTCTTCTCGCTTCGTCTGCGAACCCGAAAAAGGCAAAGAAAACAACCGCGCAGAGGATGATGAACCAGCGGCTCAACTCCATGCTAACAACCTCCATGTGATCCGCTTGCCACACAACAGAAGGGATTTGATCGACGAAACCAAAGTCGGTATGGGCATAGTCCCAGCTCACGTACGCCTGCACGGGACTCGAGGTCAAGTTGAGATAGATAGAGAAGCATGCCAGAGGAACGGTGCAGAGAATTTCGATGCCAGCGAGACCCATGAGACGAAAATACCGACCGGAACTCAAGTTCCCGTTGGTTGAAAGGAACTCCTTGAACTGGGCCCTTCGTATAGCGAGTTCACGAATGGTCCGGACTGCAAAATGCGATTAGACCAACATCACGACAGATCTTGAGCATACATACTGCAGTAAAATGCCGATACCAGACCAATGACGACAGGCCAGGAAAAGAAGAGGAAGTACGCAGGCGGAGTGTTCCAAGTGAAGGGGTAACAACCGACCTCTTCAATGATAACGAAACGATGGGCTTGAACGACGGTGTCTGACCACAGGTCAGCAACAACCCTACTCGAGTCTGCTCTGTAGCACTCACGGAGAATCATCGCAAGAATGGGGAGTCCGATACCGATAGCCAAATCAACAATGACATCACGTCGCTTCTGCGCGCGTGTCTTCGTCACGGATTGAACCGAGGCAATATGATACAAGCGGCGGTTTATGCAGAGGGATGCTGCGGGAATGGCTACCGAGCTTCCAATCATAAATTGGGTGGCTGCACGGCTGTGGTGAGCAATACCCAGAAAACAAAGCGAAGGAACACGTACAGATATCGCACCAGACTGGGGCCCTGTTGATGACGTCCGAATTCCAAACCACGGAATTGATGAATTGGTTCAAGCATGCCAAGCCCGTCCAAATCATGTACAGGCAAGTGCCCGTGTTCCAGGCTGGATAGCACGTCAGAGCGTGTACGATGTTACAGCACGATAAAGTTACCTTCAAGATGCCATGGAAGGGGAATCATACATAGCACGAAGCCAATAAAGGCACATACGGAGAAAAGCCAGTTCGGTAAATCGGCGACCATCTCAACACAGTTGTAGATGATAAAATTCCGGCGCAAGGGCTGACCAGAAGCGAAGCGCTAGTGGATCGATGACAGGAGGGGGGGCGAGCAAAAGACACCTACGGGTTCATAGGCGGCCTTGGGACCATCTAATAAAGAGGGCGCATACTTGGTAGATGAACATTGATGTCGGCATATTCCCATTTCGACGTACAAGGCGACGCCCAAATTTGGAAGTTCGTTTGTGGCCGAAATGGCAAGGCGAGGAGCAGTGGCGTTATTGTGTTGCATCAAATCCGGCATTTGAGGGCTATCGAAGCTGAGAGCACATGTGACGATGTCCCATGACCAAGCTGCCGTATACCGGACCAAGAAAATGAATGTACAACGAGCGGAGCACCGATTCTCACGTCGATAGTAGAGCGGCTGGAAGCGCAAAATAGTCGGTGGAATGATCCGCCACGCGGGCTGGTCAAGTGGCATGCGGCCCAAGCGAAAGAAGGTTGGCAGCCGACGAGCGGAGGAAACTTCGAGGGCCGCAAATACCCATGTTCAAAGAAGGGATCGCACCCTGGCAAAAGCTCAACCACCAAAGGCTCCAAGCAGCTTGAAGCTTATATAGGCACCATGACAGAATACCAGGCGCCACTATGTCGGAGGTCACGGGTGGAGGCTGTGAGCGCGCCGGAGAACAAATTGAAAGATACACACGTTTGCGACCACACGAACTGATGTTGAAGGCATGGTTATTCAGATGATGGGGTTCCAGAATCAAGCAATGTTCTGCCAGCTGTATGTCTTATGTGAGACAAATTTGGAGACAAAGGGTCCTCTCACTGATCTCATGGAACTCGCCAGGACTAGGTCGGCGGCCCCGGCTGACACAGGCAGGTTGACACCTCTGCCCAAAATCAGGGAATAGTACGGCTCGCAATGGATGGGCTCGTCCCGGTTGGCCAGCACGATGCCCCGTGGCGTCCGGCGACAATTGAATAGTCGTAATGGAGAGTCTAGCTTAAACTTCAAGTTAAAAGGAGGTGACAACTTGAAGTGACAACTTGCCGTAACCGACCCGACCGTGACCAAGTCAGCAAACTCAACCAGAGTAATACATCATATCAAGAATTTACACCACCTTGCCCGCAAAGGCCCACCCATGCTACGTATGCTACAAACGAGCGGCGCACCATGCATCATGCAAATCTACACGAAAGCTGAGTTCGACAAGCTAGGGCTACAAAGAGTGGAAGAACTGAACGAGCGACGCGGATTCCAAACGTACAGACACTTTAAAAAAAAGGAAGAAGAGGGAGGTTGTTACCATCGTGCTTCCTTGACCACCGTCACATAGATCGCCTGGCGCCTCTCCAACCCGCACCCCGGAAGTTTACCGTAAAAATCAGCGGTACACGATCTGACGTGCGTGGCGGGTTCGCCCGGGGAAAGGCACGTCCACGTCGGACCGACTCTCTTCAAGTTGCTCTGGGTTGTATCCCACCCCAAGGGAACGACGGGGAAGACGAGCGAGGATTGACGTCGGCGTCCGAGGCCACGCGTCAGGAGGAACAACCAACCAACTGGGATCGAAATTGGACTCGAGCGAGTTGTGCGACGACGCGAAGGCTGAAGCGCAAGACGGCGACGCGAGGGGGATCATAGCTAGGGTGATGGCAGATATCACAACATCCTCCGGTGCGTCCTCGACGAGAGAAGGGGAACGTGATGGACCAGGTGTCGATGGGAGAGAGTTATCCATCGACTGACCGTATGGAGTGAGCGTGCTAACGGACTGAATAACCAACGACAGGTCGACCTCCGTGATAGGGAGGGTTGGCATGGAGATGCTAGCAGACATATTTAGCAAAGGTGGTCCCGATGGCAATAACTCCGCGTACCTTATCGATGATTTCTCTGAAGTGCGTCGTCCGAGCATCACAGACGGATTCGGTCTTCTCAACAATTGCAGAAACGAGCGGACCAGCTTCCATCCTTCGCGCACGACTTCCACCCGGCAGGCAAACAACCCAAAGAACACGACCGACTGTACCACAGCCACCGACCATTCGATCTCAAGCACGGTCCGAACAGTATTGGTGATCACCTCGGGGCCCCATATGAGAGCCTCACTCAGATCCCTCGACATATTACCTATGGGGGCCAACCCTGGAGATAGTACAACCCACATCACAACAGCAAGCAAGACAGCAGAGACTGCTTCCAGTAGCGCCATTCCGACGAGCCGGAGACACAAGTTGCGCGCAAGAGAGGAGATTGAGCCCCTCTTTTCATGAAACTGACACCATGGACAAGGAAATGACGCCAAGCAACCCCTGCGGTAAAATATAGGTGCAAAGCCTCGGCGTTGAGACAGAGAGGGCAGAACGTACTAGCACAAACGATTGTTGGAGCTGTTAGCAAGCGGGGGATCGTGACAAGAAAGATGGTCGCGACGGTAGGGTAAGTAGCAGGTCGACAACCAAACCATAAAATAGGCGCGGTCGAACGACCTTGAAAGGTTCGGGGCAAACATACGCAGAGATATATACACGAGTGATGACCTAAAGCACATTAGACACTCGAATATGATACGTCGCCGTTTCGCTTGAGGCCTGGAGGTCTGGCAAAAAGAAGCCAGGCGTTCAAGATGGATACAGATGGAGAGGCACGCCGCGGGGAGCGCAATACGCGAAACAGTAATAAACTGCGTTGAGTCCCCCAGTCAGCACAAGGGACGGCAAGAAGATTGAGATAAACTCACAAATATCACACCACACCGATGCTTTGATTTCAGCATCCTCAGCCCAGAGCAAGGCATCGACTGCGTATGTTAAATTCGTAACAGAAAGCCATATTCCAATGGTCACGGCGGCGATATTGCGAGCATGGAGATACCAGATCAGGGGCACAAGGCTCAATGCAACAGAAATGAAAGATAGGACCGGAATTTCTGGATACATCGCGAACATACACCGAGAAAGAACGAAGGGCCCTCGCGCCGGGGGGTCATACTTAAATCCCCACCTCCGTGCAGCGTGGTTCAAGCAGTACCGGAATATAAGAGTAGCGCCAATTCGGTCGGACAAACCCGCTTCATACAAGAATGAAGCCATCGTTCCCCGGAAGCCTCAACAATGCCACAACTTGAGGGACAGGGGTAAGTCCAAGAATAGCAGGTATGAAAGCAATCACCTGATATGGAAGGTACAAAATATCCCATGAATTCCTAAGTTCTCCGGGTTAGAAGGCCTGAGTGTCGGCGAAAAGGATACTGATACACTCTTGAACGAACATAATAACGGCCCTGCAAAGATACAGTAAAGGGTTTATAGGAAGGTCCGGGAGCGTGCATGTTGCGATACTTTATCATGAAGGAGTCGTGTAGGGATCTGCAGCTGGGAAACTAGGACAACGGTGCATGTGTACGGGGAGTGTATATTTGTCCTGCAAGGAGATAGGCGACTATGCGACGAAGTGGGAGTGTCGCAAGGTCACCAATACGTAAAGCAAGACCAAGGCCTGGGATGATATGGAGGTAACGAGAGGACTGAGTGGAACACTTGGGCTGGAATGTGGCGACCTCAGGTATAGTCTCGAGTTTCATTGAAGTGCGGGAACGACCCATCTTCGGCGAAGAGCGAGGGGAGCGGGAAACGTTACCCCGATATCGGACCACGATCCATGTAGGAAGGATTGGGGATAAATGTTCGATCAATGCCGAGACAAACGTGGAAATTTGGTCCATGATTCTGTAGAGAGCCGGCCTGTCGGCACGAATCTCCATTCGTTCTAAAAGGGCCTCAACGTTCTGTTCCAGTTTCATCAACCTTCCTTCTACAAAAGCTTTTGAAACCTCTGCCTTCTTCTCCTGCCTACGCGTTGCTCTCTCCAGCAACTCGATTGCGGTGTCCACGTGCTCAATCATATCCACATTGGAAGATTCGGACCGTTTCCGTGAAGACCTGAGCTCGGCTTCTAGCTGTGCGACCCTGTCTATCAGGGCCTCCATTTTCTGAGTGTCCGAAGGAGGGTAGTGGATGATGGTGTGCAGGTCCGTGGGTCGTTCCCGAAGACGTTGGATGGCATGCTTCCAGGGTCGCATTCCAGTTGCCAACACAAAAAGGGATAAACTGAACCACGACACAGTCGATGGGCCAGAAAAGGAGACCACGACCGTGCGGAGGAGTGTCGCGCCAAGGAAAGGAGACAGAACGGATAAGGTGAGATAAAAGATCTCGAGTGTGTGCAGTTCGGACAAGGCGGCACGATGATACTTGTCCGCAGTGGAAGAATATTTTTGTGGCAAAGGATTAAGTGCGCGGCGTGGTCTTGATGCGAGGTAAAGGCTCCAAGGGACTGAGATATTGTCATTTTCCACAGAGGACAAAGGTCGATAACGATAAGGAAGACCCACCTTCGATGATTTGGTGGAGGTAAAAGACGAGGAGAAGGATAAGGAGAATATTTTTGACGTGATCGCTCCCAGTCAGCCAGTTTACGATGGGAGAGAGCAGGGCGAGGACGACCGAAACGTCGAATTCATACCAGGCACGCTCATTGACGGCATCGGACAAGTCTGCTTCAGTTAGTTCTCCCGAAAACCGGGCTGGGGTTGGCGGGAGAGCTGATCCAGATGCAACAGGACTATCCGATTCTTCGCCGGCAGAGTCGACCTCGGAAGGGGAAGAGAAGTCACCGGTGGGATGCTCCACAGTAACTGTATGGCATTCACTGTCGCTGAAGTACTCGGTGTCGCTTATAGAAGGCGACTTGAGATCGCCACGGCACCTCCGCCGCATGATTGAGCCGTTCATTCGTTCGCGTCGGACGAGGTGGTGGCCGCACAGAATCAGGGGGGACTCATCTCACAGTATTTCTAGTCGGAGTTTGAAGAGTAATGCATGTGTTTAATAATTTCGAACGTTTGCAATGCCGGTTTGCAATGGAGACGGTGACAGTATTTGTCTCGGATTCAGACGGTATCTCGTCGTTGCAGACGAGTTTTCGAGACTTGCAGAGTGTTGCCGCGGCGGGCTTGCAAACATTGCGGTTTCGGAGCTGGACGTTGCTCGCCCGAATAGGCAATGTAGAATCCCCGACTCCCACGATAGTGGGGGAGGGTTTTGTCTGCAGCAAACGGCCAGGCACCCTGCAAACGAGCACGACCGCCTGTGGGAATATTATTATATAAGCAACTGTAATAAACTGTAAAAGTAAGGTTTGAATGCAGTGGACAAGC
>JBBPNE010000933.1:0-10910 GCA_038090735.1 Xerocomellus amylosporus | reverse complement strand
CTGATCACTCTGGCCGCAATGAACTTGGAAAAGCCCTCGTCAGGCTTCGGGAGGAAATACTTGAAGAACAGCATAACCCATCCCGGATTCCCACTGCCCGACGAGATACTAGTCGTTTATCGGTTCAAGATCTTACTTCCCTTGTGCCCACTCGACTGACTTCCAATGCGCAGCGATTTTTCGTGCCCTTTCTGGGAAGAAGACGCACCAATCCACAAATATCTTCACCTCAGGGGAGTGGACTTTGTGAGGTATCCTGTCCAAGCTAGCAGCACGTCATCGTCATCTGATCGATGGTCAATACAGTTTTGCCAGGAAAGACCCAAGTTCCAAAGCCACCCTTACTGCGGGCGGACATGCGCCGCAGAAGCAACTAAGATGTGCAGCGTGCGTACTTCAATCCCCACATCTTCATCATATTCACATCGCGTATCTGCGTCTTCTCTCGCAGTTTTGTCGCTCAAGGCCTCGCTTTGGGAAGGATCCCTACTGTTCAAGAACCTGTGCAGTCAAGGCGGGTGCAGTAGTTTGATCTCCCGAAGCTAGTTTAGTGGGCTCAAGATAAGGATATCGTTTCGTGAATTATGACTCATATCCTGGTACCGCGACTTACATTGTTCCTTAACCGTGTGATCAAAACGTCGCATGTCTGGGCCTACCAAGTCCAAATGGAGTTGGAGCGCCTCGAGCGACAGATCTGATAGGCTAACAGCAACTTCGAGAGAGGAGTGCCGGTTTCAAATCGGCTTTTCGGAGCGGTGGAACATCATCTAGGTTTGGGTATCGTGCCTAGTAGCGTAAGGAAAGGAGTGGATGTAGCTTCGTACGGAAACCCTAACCCATCCCACTTCCCTTCGTCCTCCGTCAAGTAAAGCTCTGACAAAAAGATCTCGGTGTGAGTTTCTATTCCCATTCAACAGGTGATGGAATAATACAATCGTGTTAGCTATTCTAAATAACGAGGTACGGTGAACGGAAACATGTATAAAGTAGTGACACGTGTGATTTGGTGGTGAGTGATGAGAAAACGGAAACAATGCAAGAAACAACGCGGGGGTGTAAATAGACAGTGCCAGCTGTGACAGAATAAATGGAGGCTCTCTGCAATTCACTTATCGGTGTCATTATCAGAGCACCCCATAGTTAGAATACGTCTAATACCATCTACAACATATCATCAGCAATGTATCACTCAACCGGATCATAATGTATCCTTACTTCGAATAGGACTCAAAGCCCGAGTTGGACTGAGCGCTCTCACGGGGTTCCTCGCCTCCATAAGCTTTTCAGACACTGAAATTGAATGCGCGCTCTCATTTGCAATAGAAATCCAATGATCACTCTCGTTATCCGTGGCAGGACCGAGCGCAAGTGGCATAGGCAAATTTATGCGCGGCGTAAGCACAAGACGGCCATGCATAATCGGTGAAGAAGGCGGAGAGAGTAACATGGCGATGGTGGGGCTGCACTCAGCGCCTACGGAGAAAGCCATGCTTTCCTTCCTCGTTCTTCGACCACGGGAAGGTGTGGAAGGCGTCTCGTCGTTACGCGCGGGTAGGAGACCAGCTGGCGTGCCTGGTCTAGGATCAAGGGTAATCGCCTTGGCAACAGTCGTGAGACTAGGAACCTGTTGCACTTCCGGGGTACTCTCGCGTGGGGAAAAAAGCGAAGGAAGAAGACTGCCAGCTGAAAGCTTTCTTGGAAGGGGATAGGTCGTCGAACATTGATGCAGTGTCCCGAGAGAGGATTTTGAACGAGAGTGATTTCTCTTCGGAGCTTTTGAATTGGAGGTACTGCACTCAACCAGGGAGGGTTTGCGCGCAGCGGAAGGGGAAGGATCACTGTGCCGGGCAGCCGAGTCTGCGATATTATGGATATGGATATGGTATTTGAGGGCTTCGACGTCTGGCAGAATATCTGCACATCCCCGGCGGCGGCATTGGATCTTATTTGTGGGCTTCAAACCGGCATTATACATCATTGCGATCGCTTGACTTTGCTGTAGTCTTCACGTTAGTATACTGTGCCCAATTATACGGGTGAGAGGGCAACGCACAGCTTGCATGAGCGCTCGTTGGTCCGTGCGACGCATGTGGACTTTGGGTTTCGGTTTCCACATCATGTCCATCGTGGACTGCGTGTCCGTTGACGCAGCAAGTGTGTACATCGAGTGCTGGTCGTCAGAGATTTGAGAGAGCTCCTTTTCTCTAGTTTCCGTCGTGGCACATTCGGAGGCGTGGTCGCTACCATGAACTGTACGATAGCAAGCAATAATCTGTTGTGATGCGCTGAGGGTGGAACTTTCGTCCACGCTTGTTACTGATGCAGCTTGAATCGTAGAGGTATTCTTATCGAGTGCGGCAACGAATTCCAATCGCGAGAGGTCATCGGAATTGTTCTGTTCTTCGTGTATGCCATCGCCACAGACGGGTCCTGGAACTTCCGGAGGGAATATGCCGGCAAAACGACGAGTATCGGGTTTCGCAAGCTGATTAGCGCGTAGATCAATGTGGTCTTCAGTAGCGATGCGGAGGTTGCGATATGCAGCATTGGGGCGGTCGGATTGCATGCTGGCCGAGGAGATGGACAGCGCCCACTATCGGTGGTCACGATGACAGATCAGACGATGGAACAGAGTTTATAGGGAAGATAATAACTGACGCTTTGACATTGTGGAATGAATGTGTGGAATGAATGTCCACACTTGGTTGTGGAAGTTCCACGCTGAGAGTCCTCGTGGCTCAGAGGCAATGCAAGACGGCTATAATATTGCTTCGACATGCGCCCAATATAGTATGCGCGCTTGGATCGGCTTGATGCATGCCTGCGTTGCCCGTCTTAACAAATCGAACTGGGCTCGTCGTCATGGTCAAAGTGCACATTGACACCCTAGGATAGGGTTAGGGTCCAACGCACAGGCTCGCGACTTGCCACCCATCAAGTTGATACGAATGCCTGGACCGGACCCGACGACACTCTGAAGCTCGTTGGGTTTTATAGATTATATATATATTCTCTGGGTTTTGGTACAACAGGAGCTATAGAAAGACACGAAGACGACAAATGCTGCACACATAAACAGGCCATACCACTCCGAAGCTGAGTTCGTGTGACATGCAAACATGACCCGCCAGTGCTCGTGCCCCAAAATGTCCAACCACGGCGAAGGACAGTGTGAGGGCCACCGTGAGTTGGCTAGATGTCGCCAGGGATTCCCTTCGTTTGGCAGGAAGAGGAGAACGGCGGACTTTTCCAGGCTCGAGTCCAAAGGCTGAAAGTGGGCAACCGAGGGCAAGATTCGCATGCACGAGGCCGAGATCCAAACTCGGAAGACGAACACACTGCAGCAGCACTCCGAGAAGAGGGATGGGGTCAACGGACGCAAATGAGGTTTCCGACCACATCGAGATGGGCGCTAAACCGCAAGAGAGAAGCGGGGAGACGATGAGAAACGAGGATAAACGGCTGAGCAGTGCCAAGTTCGGATCAGGGTGAGCTAGTTTGGAGTGTCGTCTGTTTGAATGTGTGCGCAAGTGTCGTCGAAGGATTGTTGAGTCCACACGTATCGTTCGATAGCTTCGTCGTGAAATTTCAGACCGAGATAATACCGATACCACTATGGGAACGGCGTCAGAAGAGTGGTTGGAAGGAAACCAGAACTTACATACCGAATCCAAAGGAGCGATGATAATTCGCACGAAACTAGACGAAAGTGGTTAATACGGCGGCAAACACAGAGGAAAATAATATCATTCCATACCTGATGGAGACCACGAGACAAGCCAATACAAAGGAATACTGAGATCGAACCACAAGAAACCTGAATGTGTGATGTTAAAGTGCGCCGAGAAGAGTTAACATCAGAGCATACCATATCAAGCAACCGGGACCAAATGCAGACGAGACTGTGCAAGGAAAGGACGACTGTGCAAGGAAAGGACTACTGCTGACAACGATACCACGTCAGAAGGGCCGGTGTTAAAAAAGGAAGAGAATGCATACCGGGAACTGTACAAAGGAGTGACGATAGTTGGAATCGGCTTGGGAACCAAAGCTCAGAATTATGAGAAAAGTCGATCGAATCCGGAACGCACCATGACTGCCAAAGATGGAACCAAAGTGCAAACGAGTGACAATAGTTGGAAGGTAGAAACGGAGGGGTATAATGAAGATCGAGATACGTCAGAGGCGAGGTAAGTTCACCAGAGGCGCCCGCGGACCAGCGAACGGCTATCCCTGTGAGAGCGAACGTATACCTTGGTGGGTAACAAAGGAGGCGAGTCCCAGGACGTGGGCGGCATAACCAACACTTGCCCGTTGGACCAGGGTGCGACCGGTGACGACGTACGATCCTTGCGAACATCGGGAGCGCTGGCGAGAGACGTCGCGGGACTCGGAGGCGGTGTCAAGGGATAGATCGGCCCCCCGTCAGACACATCGCTATCGGTTCCCGGAGTGGATGTCGACTCCAGCGTGTTTCGCTTCACATTGTCAAGAAGCCACGGAGGTGTGAAGAATGGAACGTCTGCCTCTTCCTCCTGGTCATCTTCGGAGTACTCGGAGTCGTCCTCGGAGAGGGGTCGAGGAGTGCAGTCCAAGTTGGGATCGCGAAGCTCCTCAAGGAGTCTGCGCATGAGATCCAGACCCTCGTGGGGCACTGCAAGCGTGTCGGCATCGCTCGAACTGTTATCCAAGCCATCGCGGCTATCGTGAACACCGATATCGCAATTCGAAACCGTCCGCTCGTCGGCCACGGGCCCGAGCGGCTCCAAGGGTCCGCAGGATAAGACTGGGTCCGTCTGCACGAAATCGGAGACATCGAGCAAGTCGGTTTGGCGAGAGATCGTGGGTACCAAGTCGTAACCCATTTCCGGAATCGTGTCCTTGAGACTCTGGGCAAAGTATGCCATGTCAGCCACACCGTATCGTCGAGTACTTGAAGATGATCTTGGCAGCGTCGTGATAATACCGTCGTAAGGTGAACAAGAGAAATCCAACTCGGAATCAGTGGTCGAAATCCCATCGTAAAGTGAACAGGGGAAATCCAGCTCCGAATCGTCCGACGAACTCTCAGACGAGTCGTCTTCAAGTTCTTCCGGCACGGAAAGGTATGCGCCCGGGCGGACCGTCATACCTATGATCTCGCTGCTGAAATTGACATTGACATTGGTTGGCGAGCTCATGTCGTACGGCGGAAGCTCTTGTACTCCGGGCGTTGCACCTCGGTTCGGTTTCTCACGTGCACTCCTGGCACTGTCGTCCCCGTCCCCGTCGTCGTCGTCGTCCATGTCCAAAAACGAGTTCATGCCAGGCAGTTTCGGCTCAGACGCTGGAATTTCGTTTGCTTCGTCTTCCACATACATCGCCGGAGTGGAAGGCGTCGCAGGATGACACTCGACGAGCTGGCACAACCATTAAAAAACACCTACCAGGAGGAATCCAGTCTACTTACATTCCAGAACGTGGGATGGAACCACTTCGCATATACCATACTGACGTGCTGCTGAGGGAAGCGTCAGCTGAAAGAAAAAGCAGGTCTCCAACCTACCTCAAAACCGACCTCAAGATCAACAGGCCAGTCCGTTGCAACTGGCGTAAAGGTCGTGGCCGAACCCCGGTGACGCATAGACAGCCAGAAGTTGCTCAACGAAGCCCAAGTGCTGCTCGTCTGGGAATTGTTGGCTGTTCCTCGACCATGGTAGAAGTAGCCCGCAACCGAGACAAGGGCGACCACAGCGAACAAGAGGCCACCCGTCCCGAGGAGGTGCTGCGACATCACCGAAGCATGCTGTCCAGCCGAGTCCGAGTCAAGAGCAACAGAAGGAGCGGCGGGGGAGAGCGTAAAAGCAGTAGCGACAGACAGAATCGGAGACATGATCGTTCAATGGCAACTGAGCTGGGGGACAGAGGACGAAGGGAAGGTCGTTTATATTGTCCTGGCATGTCAGCCTCTTACAGAAGGAAACTGGGACTGACGGTACGTCGTGATCATAATGACCAGGATTAGAAGTGGCTGGCCTCAGATTTGCATGACGTGAATAACCCGGTCACCGGTTGAGCTTTCCAGCCATGACGAGGTCAGACGACCTATGGCAACCCTGACCACATGAATTTTCCACGAAGTGCTGCGAAATTTTGAACGCGAAACCTTTGTTGTGTGCAAGACTTCATGGTGGCATGCGCGATACAGGTGTCGGCGGTGGGGATGTTCTGGCAGACGCTAATAAATTTTCAGTCCCTGCGGCCATCTAAGTTGGAACATGCGCACCGACTTCTCCATCCAGTTAGAGAAATTCACGAAATCATTCTGTGGCGACACCACATAACACCATCACCACGGATCAAGCGCCATGGTGATAAACTCAAAGGTTTCTCTTTTCTTCTCCTCCGTTAAACTTAGTAATGGAAGCCGCTATCTGCGGTTCGGGGCATGAAGTTGGATCGCTTGATGCATGCTTGCGGTGGCCGTCTCGGCGGGTCGGACTCGGCTGGTATAGGGTTAGGTCTAACGCACAGTTACAGTAGGCTCGCGACTTCTGTTTTACTACTCGACAGTAGCACGACCTAAACGTTTGAACCATGATTGGCACGGTCAGTGCCAGAATCTGCCATCGTTTCTCTGGGAATGTTGTTCGTCAGACCCTCATACCCGCGTCCCGTGCATTCAACCAGACCAGCTCACTGTTGCATCGTTCACCCACCTACCCAGGTCACATTCCCCTCAACGCCTTTGAGAATGCATTCCTTACCGCAGGCTCCGCCCTCATGGCATTCATAGACCCAAGGCGCGGCGGTAAGCACTTCAAGCATGGCTTGGAATATTCTCATCATGTTGATATGCCGTAGACATGGTGGCCGCCCTTGGCGAAACTACCGCGGGTTCTACATTGCCAAGGTTGCGTGACGCGATGCTCGACTCTCCAGAAGGACGTAGGATCCTCAAAAACCGCCCGCGCGTTAGCTCAAAGACCCTCGACTTACAAAGGCTAAAAGCACTTCCAGACGGGACGTTCGGAAGAGAATACACAAAATGGCTTGAAGCATGCAACGTCACCCCGGATTCTCGAGAGCCGGTTCGCTTTCTATTATTTTTAGTCGTTACAGGAGACGTTCTCATATTCCCAGTAGGTTCACTATATCGACGACCCAGAACTTGCCTACATCATGCAGCGATATCGTGAAACCCACGATTTCTATCATGCTCTCTTTGCTCTCCGTGTCTCTGCTCTACCAGAGCTCGCTCTCAAAGCATTCGAGTTCGCCAATTTAGGGTTGCCGATGACTGCGCTAGCACTTGGATCCTCTGTCAAGATGAAGAAGGCACAATATGACAGGCTCTGGCACGAATTTGTACCATGGGGGGTCAGGTGTGGTGGAAGTACCAGGTGTCTTCTGACAGTCTACTGGGAAGAGAGATGGGATCAAGAAGTCCAGGATATAAAGAAAGAGCTTGGTGTGTGGGATCCACCAAGTGGGTTGAGTATCCATTCTCCATAAACATCAGCAGTTGCTCCTTCCTGTCGTGATACCCCATCTCATGGAATGGTGTTGTGCACGAATTAATTGGCTTCCATGTTAACTCTATGAGCATACAACTCACAATGATGTCTATTTCCATCCACTAACTCCTTGTATTTTTTATTTGGTTATTTGGGTGACTTCTAAGCAACAGTGCTCCATTCAACTTTTTTGATGACCACATGCATGTTTTTAGATCCTTGTTTAATGTCCATGAGGAGCCTCTTGTCAGACAGTACACAGGGATTTGGTAAGTAGTCCATGTAGGTGGGGCATTCACCATCTCCAAGAGAGGGGGATGTGTGTGGTGAGTCTGTGTGTACTGTATTGTATTCTGTATGAATGGGCATCCATATAAAGTAAGAGATGTGGAAAAGAAAACAGAAAAAATGTGATGTTCATGCAGTGTCTCTATAATTCTCTGTCTCTGTCTCCATCTTGTCACGACGCTAGCCCCTAGGGCCCGTGCACTGGCAAACCTCCTGAGTCTTTCTTTGTAATCAGTCGTATATTGTAGCCTACTCACATCGTTCCCGTTTTCTCTCCTAACGTTGTGCTTCGTTTCTTCTAGGTATAGTCTCGTCACTGTATCTAGCTGTATCACTTAGTTTGTTTCTTCTAGCAATCAACGCATCTTGTGCCGTGTTCGTGCTGCAGTTTCTAGCGAACCTAACACATCTCTTGGGGGTTCAAGGTTACCAAATGTTTCCATCAAATGGCTCGTGGTGTGGAGGAACAATAATGTATGTTTCATGCATTTTGGGTTGCTTGATAGTGCCTTTAGGTCCTTGCTTTGTCTTTCAGTTTGCCTCTCAGCCATGCACATTAGGCATGCATGGTTTGTGCACCTATTTCTCTTATAAATAGTCACCCTAAATATAACATGGATGTTTCTCAAGTATTTTCTGTACAATAGATGCAAACATTGCTCCAACACATACAGTAGCTGTTGGTCAGGGCACTGCACTACACCCCCAATCTCATCTTCACAACCACCTAGCTACTTCACCTATGCATGGCATTCTCACTACAGTCTTGTCATTTCCTCAACATTAATACCACTGGCAAGCTGTTATGCTCAGTATATTGACACCATAGTAAGCAAAGAAATTCTAGTATACATACATATATACACAATGGAAAGCCAAGTATACTGTATCTTGTGACACTCTTCAATTCTCAGGGGTAGCAAAAACAATGCTTTCCATTGCCATTCCAAATTCTTCATCATCATCTGGTTGTATGTGATGAAAATAGGATTCCTTTGCAATTAAGCTTTTTATAGCAGATTTTAGACTTTTTTCTTAGAAAATGACAGCAAGGGACTAACTTGGCCATAAAGCATAAAGCATAAACTATTTGAAGAAATGGTTAATTGAGAAGCAGGGTGAAGTGAGCAATGGGAAGTAATGCACTCACTGCCACCAAGAGGAAAGCCCATGACTAGATGGTCTAGATCAAGCTGAGCTACTATCCACTGTAGTTTTTTTGGTCAATCAATCCTGCAGGATTTCAAGAAAATGCCTACAAGGGCTGCTGTAATCCCAGTGACCAGACTGGTACCAAACATCCATCAACAACTAATTAACTTGAAATTAATGCTGCATACCTTGTTATAAGCCCAGTCTGAATGCAAAACTTTGTAAGCCTTTTAACCAGCAAGTACAATCTAAATATTAATAATATCAATGGTTGGCTTCATTTTCATATTAATCTGGTGCCACTAACCTCCTGGATATGATAGGATCACCTCTCCTCAAAATATGATACATTGATCCAGCAATTGAAATATCCACTAAAATGGAGAATCCCAGCCAAACAGGCATTGACCACTGTTAAATTTAATAAATATAGAAAACTGCTAGTAAGGATGAAACTTGCCAATAGAACCACATATTTAGGTTCTTCAAAATCAAAGGTTGCCCTAATAATTCATAGGAATGAATAGTTCAACCCACTTGTTTTAGAATGAACCACATACATTGATAGCATGGAAATGAATCCAAAGGCTATTTTGAAATCAATAGAACTTCTTAGATGAGTGGTATACGGCTTTACATCCTTCAAGTAATAAAATGATGCACTGAAATAGGTCAGCATCATCTACTGAATAATCCTATATTTCAACCTACAAGGATCATTGAGATTCTAACACAAGCTTGATTGCCAGTGGTTTCCACTAGAGGTACTATCAACACTCATATCTGGAATGAAAAAGTTCTGCTTGCTCACAGAGGTAGATGCGACTGATAAAATATGCATGGACAAGACATTCAGTTGTTACCTGGATTCTGCAGGTCAGCCACTGCATCAAACTTTGGAGTTACCTTATAAATATTACACATGTTGCAACATATACTGCCATCTCCCTATCAACAATACCCAGGGATTTACATTCAGTTTTCATTGAAAAACTATTCTCATACCATAAACATCTCTTGATCAACTCCCTGGAAAGTGTAGAATCATGACTATGGGCAATAGCAGTCATGTGACATGCCAGTGCACTTATGTTGAACTTTAGAAGGATCTTGGCTTAAGCATAATGTTAGCTCACTTACAACTCTGAAGCTTGTATCATCCTATTTTCAAATCAGTTAATCCTCAGCCCCTGGATCTTGAAAACCGACCAGATGAATATGACCTATAGCCGTAATCTGTCAATGATGTTCTCTAAATGTCTTTGACATTACTCACAATACCCTTGATCCAAAGAGGATCACGGCGATGAATGGGCGTCCTCCAGAGGTACAGCCCAACTTGGCTAGTCAATATCACAAAGATACTGGTGAAATGACCAAATCAGCGATTGAAACAAAAGGGGACATGAGATTCACAATGATGTCAGTGATAGACCTGCGGAAACCGTAGAGAGACGATTCTCTATCTGTCGTCCGGTGAACTCGATTGATAGCGGCGGTATGGACATTGTTGGGGGAAAAAGGAATTACCAGTGAAAACAAAGGAATGCGAGCTATCGTTTATATATCCGGGCGCCCAAGGCAGTACGTTCCATACAAGTAGCATAGTGTTTGATGGATTAATCATTTGCGATGCTCGTTGGACGGGCTCCGGGGGTGAGAGTTGCCGATGTGTGTTCAGTGTGAATTTTTGTGACTGACACAAGCTGGACCTCAACTAACCCACACTGCACACAGGTCTTCCGCGACCCAGCTGATTGCGACGCTACGATTCACACCATATCATCAACACAGCAGACGTTCAAGGAAGACGCCAATTCTTAGCGATACTCAGAATGCCTCCGAAGAAACAAAATGCGCCATCATCCTCCAAGGTGAAGGAGGACAAGGTGATCTCATCACTCGCAGTTCGTATCTTGGACTAACTAATCAAGGTTCCTTGCGAAGACATTTGGCATGAAGAATGTGCGC
>JBBPNE010000932.1:0-10912 GCA_038090735.1 Xerocomellus amylosporus | reverse complement strand
GAATCGTTGCTCGTGTGCTCGATGGGCTGACGTACTCTGTCGAACAATGTGAACAAGTCACCTTTATCATGGTAACGAAGTACAACTCACGACGAATGTCCAGATCAGGTGACTGAACTATCTTCGAGAGCATCGTCTCGTGTGCATCAATCGCATTGTCGAAGTCTCCTGCCTTGTGTAAAGCTGCGTGTTTCAT
This sequence comes from Xerocomellus amylosporus, assembly GCA_038090735.1. Taxonomy (NCBI): domain Eukaryota; kingdom Fungi; phylum Basidiomycota; class Agaricomycetes; order Boletales; family Boletaceae; genus Xerocomellus; species Xerocomellus amylosporus. The sequence goes on along the minus strand of JBBPNE010000932.1, from coordinate 10,716 downwards.
CTCGTAGCCCCATGACGACAACGGATCGAGTGTGATGGCCTGACGATGATGGGTCAACAAGATTGACATCTGAGAGACAAAAATAATGTACCTGGTTCGCATCATCTACAGCTTCTTTCCATGACCCGATTGCCACCCATGCCTTGCTTCGATTGATGAGAATGCCTTGTGTGGGGGGGAGATCTAGGGACAATGCGGTCGAATAGTAGGAGATGGCCTCGTCATATCGCTGAGCATCCACCGCAGTATCTCCGAGATGCTCCAGTTTCTTGAAGCAACGCCCCCTGAAGTCTGATAGATAATGTTACATTAGCGGCGTCGCCTACACAAGATGCATGACCACTCACCAAGAGCCCATTCCGAGTGCTCACCATACAGGTTCGCCTCTCCTCCCAATTCACTCATCATTTGGTGGAAACACTCAACCGCATCCGTTGCGCGGTCCATCGCTTCGAGACATTCACATACGGCCCGGTAGAGCGTGACCCTGGGAAGTGTGAAATGTATACCAACCAACAGTGTGTGAATCACACAACGAGTGCGAGAGCAAAAGAAGATACTCATACTAACAGCGGAAAGCAAAGCATCTCTCCACGGGTCACGGGTCAATTTTGCTTTTGCCCATTCTCTTAGAAGTGGTGTGGGGGTCGGTGGATTTGGGGTAGCGTGGGGCGTCGGCGCGTTACCGCCGCTCCCGGGAGCGGAGAGACATCGGTGGGTGAAATCTGACCAAAAGGGTTGAATGTATGGCAGACAAACAGGCAGAATATAAACTCACCAGAAACCCATTCGGTCACGGGTCCGCTCAAGCAGACCTCCTCTCCCAATTTATTCATCATTTCGTAGAAACATTCGACCGCATCCGCTAGGCGGTCTATTGTTTCGAGGCGTTCACATACGACCCGGTAAATCGTGAGCCTGGGAAGTGCGAACTACAAACCAACAGTGGTCAATCCCGAGGAGTACCGGCCAAAAGATTAACGTACGCTGGCAGCGACGACCAATGCATCCTTCCACTCGCCACACGCCAACGTTGATTTTGCCCACTCTTTCAATAGCGGTGTGGGAGTCCATGAATCGAAAGTTGCAGACGGTGTCGGCGCCTCATTGTGCTGGGCTGTGTTCGAGGCCGCGTCACCGTCACTTTGGGGAGCGGAGAGGTATCTGTGGGTGAAATCTGTGGAGAAGTTTCGAACGCACGTCAACCAAATAGGTTGAGCATGAACTCACCAGAAATCCACATGACGAGGGGTCCGCTCACATAATGCTCTTCACCAAGGGTATTTACCATTTTGAGAAGAGATTCGCCTGCATCTTTCGTGCGACCCGCAGTATACAGGGAGTCAGACAGACGCTGTCGAATCGTGATGCCGAGATCATCAAATTTCCATCCGGATATCTGTCAGAGTCGATGAACGATGTCAATATGTTGCGATACACCAATTAGGGAGCTTACCAATGAGACCACTGAGAGTGACCGGTCCCCATAGAGTCGGATTTGGGCTCGTGCACGCTCGAACGATTGTATTGCACCCTGCGAGTTTCCAAGGAGAAGGTACATGTATGCCTGCTGGAAACGTCAGTGGTGATATTCGCCGTGTGGTAGTGCGTGTGCACGTGCCTGAACTACATAGTAAATTGAGTTGAAGGAGACCGTGGCGATGAGGTCGCCAACGCGCGCTACCGCATCTTCATGTTCTCCAGCCATGAAAAGGACGACAGCCAAAGTAAAATAAGTAGCTGACGGACAACCAAGTTCCACGGCGCGCAGAATACACACCTTGATTAGAAGGATAAGATCGACGCCAATTGCATGGTAGTGCCTGAATGCCAAGTCATACACACGACAACCTTCCGCCTTTTTTCCTCCGCCGATGAGCGCAAGGCCCCGGGCGACGTAGCCATTGACGGATGGTTGAATCTTGATGGACTTGTAGTAATTTAGAATGAATGTAAGCGTGTGGGAGAGCGAACGAAGACTGACGTTTTCGGCATCCTCGATCGCTAAGTCCCAATGTCGCAAACGCGCCCGTACGAGAGCTCTGTTCGCGAGTGCGTGATGGCTCTGGTTCCTGGAATTGATGATTGCTTCCGTCAATGATATTTCCGTGTCTGCGAGCCGGTCGCGCTCCCAGGAATCAAGTGCAGCATTGGTGATGCCAATGAATGGTAACTGAAGAGACAACGTGATCAGTGTCCGTGTCGAGATAACATCGAAGTAGGGCGGGTTGGCAGTAAGGCCATTTCCATACGCCAAATCCCACAATACGCGATACTTACAGGAGAATAGGATGGAGGGAGGATGTCTCTGAGTTCTTTGATGGTGATCTTCCTGCCGTGTCCACCAACTGCGAGAAACTGGTCGTCTGGAGAGAGTGCGATTGAATATATGTCCTCAGGGTGTTGAATGAGACCGATCTGAGTGTGTGTTGACGTGTCCCAGAACGTGACGGTATCATTTGTAGCATATGCGATGAATTCCCCATGGTTCGGAAGGGCGATGCACGAGTCACTGTTGCTATCGTGAACCGGCCATTCCGAGACTGCTGACCCAGTGGATGCTTCAATTTCCTTGATGGTATTGGCGGATATGACAAAGAGGTGGTTGTCGAACCAGAGGAGGCCAGTGTTGTACCACGGAGTCAGTGTTACCGGGATGTCCACAAGTAAACGGCCATCGTTACTGTCCCAGACTTGAATGGATTCACGAGTGGCTGTCGCGATTCGATCACCTTGCGGCGAGTATTTCGCTGCTATCACCCAATCCTCGTGGGCGAGAAATCGACTCCGAGGATGTCAGCGAGGTCCTCCCAGTGCGTGAAGACATTTTCGGATGTTTTTGCGTCCCATACAATCACATGGCCGTTGTATGTCCCCGCTGCGATCCATCTGCCATCCGTCGACACGGCGAGAGTGTGGACACCCCACGCTGTCATTGTTCCCATTTGGTTGCCGTCTTCCACTCGCCACACTCCAAGTTCATCGCCCGGGCCACCGCCGACGATATACTTGGCATTCGCTCCAAATGTCACCGCCCGGATTGCGCTACCGACGTCGATTTCGATGAGCGGGGAACACTCTTGTCTAACGATTAGCATCAATGCAACTCCATTTCACCAGTACGCGCCGGTCATTGTCCACGACGAGTTCGTCAGCGACACTGTCAAGCAATGATGAAAGTCAATGAAAAACCGCACCTCCCTCGCTTCCAAGTACACACCTTGATACGGAACAGTTCGCACGCAGTCCATCACCTCGTGTTTCCGGCTCTCGGTGAGGTCACGCGCTGCGCCGGTTGGCAGTGCTTTTCCAGCGGTCCCCCGCTGTGCAGTCGAAAGTGAGCAGGGGAAGTATGCGAGCGTAATTGGGTGCATCGTGGAAAGCGTGCAGGCGGAATTGGAGGAGTGGCGAGGAGAAATTTTTAATAACGACGGGATACGTCTTTTTCTCTCGAATTCGTGTCCCTTTTCTTTTGCTCCCGCTGCACATTGTTTGTCTTGGTTCTCACCGCGTCCGTCTTCCCAAGACTCTCTTTTTGTATAATTCATACTTGATTCATACTCCTTATTTTTCGAATCACGACATGCAGCCATCTTCGCTACAAATTTACACAGGTATACATTTACGTCCACCGCATCTTTACTGGTGACCGCGAACAGGCTTTGGGACATATCTGTGGACTAGGATCAACAGCGGCACAATCGAGACAAAAAGGGACGCGTACGGCTCTTCGAGATAGGTCACTTCCTCTGGCGTCAACGTGATATCGCTCACGATGCTCTCCTTGAGCCGCTCGATGGAGTTGACACCCACGATGGGGCTCGCGACCTTCTGACCAACCCAGGCCAGCGCGATCTGTGCCATCTTCACCCCCTTTTTCTTCGCGAGCTCCTCCACGCGGTTGATGATGATCTTGTCGGCATCTGAGAACTTCTTTTCGAATATAGTGCCTTTGGAAGAGGTGATTCGGACGGATTCCGTGCCAACGGGGCGGGCGAGGTCTCCGGCAGCGAGAGGCGCCCAAGGGATGACCCCGATCCCGTTGAATTTACAGTACGCTAACATCTCGCGCTCCTACGTCGCGTCAAAAGTTGGCCCATCGCGGTGTGCTCACGCAACAGGGACATACCTCTTCACGGTAGAGCAACGAGTACTCGTCTTGCATGCTGACGAACTTGGTCCAGCCGTTCTTCTCAGCCACCTCGTTGAGATGCGCGAATTCCCAGCACCGCATCGAACTTGCCCCAATGTAGCGCACTTTACCGCTCTCAACGAGGTCGTGCAGGGCTTTCATCGTTTCCTCGGCGGGGACCTCGGGGTCGTATCGGTGAATTTGGAGGAGGTCAAGGTAAGTGGTCTCCAAGCGCGCAAGCGAGGCGTCGACCGCGTTGAAGATGGCTGCGCGGGAGAGCCCACTCTGGTTGACATATCGTGGTTGTTCCCTGAGCTTGGGGACGATGACTGTGTGGACGCTGATATCATCGGCGACGAGACCAAAGCATTTCGACGCGATCACGATTTGGTGACGGGGGATTTGATACTAGTGAGGACAAGTTGCGGACTTGGAAGGATGATCCACGGGAAGGGAGAACGGGTGGTAACCCTACCTTTTGGATGAACTTGGCCACGAGGCGTTCGGATTCGCCGTTGGAGTAGAGGTTAGCGGTATCGATCGTGTTGATGCCGAGGTCCCATGCGGCTTTAATGACCTCGAGGGAAGCTTCTTCGTCGAGGACCCATGGCTGGATGTGGACATGAGACTACGTTCTCAAGGCGCGGGGATGGCGTACGCACATTCCATTTCGATGAACCAAAGCTCAAGGCTCCGAGCTATGATGATACATACATTTCGTCAGGGTCCATCGACGGGAGGAGTCATCAGCTCCCCATACGGGACTTACGATTGGGACAGAGACTCGAAGACCTGACTTGCCCAACTGACGGTATTGGACTTTGGGGGTGGACATGATGGGTCAAAGATAAGGACGTTTAGCAGGACGAGAGTAGGGATGATCGTTTCAGACTCGAAACACACCAATTGCATTTATGCTTCCTCAGCTCTAAAGCCCTCAAATTTTAGTTTGCGGCGTTTGTCAGCTGGTAATCAAGCCAGCGTACACCATTCGTTGACTCGCCTTTGCGGTTTGTTGGTGCGTCGTTCAGAGTTAGTTCCGGCTTCCGACCTGGTAGCTTCTTCACTCAGTAGTCCTCCCATCCCTCCACTTCAGCCAACCAGTACACGCACTCGATATCTCCAAATAGCCCCGATTCGCTCTCAACTCGTTCCTCTCCGGCCAGTGCTCACTTATCCACGGTTTAGTTGATCTCGTACCTACCCCTACCAGCGCTCGACCTCATCTTCCTCGCAATATACGCCCGGGGTTCAATGCAGAATTCTTCTCAGCCTTCCATTGCTCCGCCACCCCCCGATTTCGAACCTGACGAAAAATGGAAGCAGGCTCTCAGGGTCAACATCGAGGCCGGTCTCCGCTACATGCTCGACGCGGCCAAACAGAAACTCAATGACGTGTTCGCCAAAGGTGCCGTCGGTCCCGTAGAGCGAGAGCGCCTGACCACCGAACACCTCGCGACACTTAAAACCATCCGCCGACTGGCGGAGGAACAGTTCCGGATCGCACTCGAGCGGGAACGGCAGGAGAGACGCTGGGCTTCCGGTCAGATGTTGGATCAGGCGCGGTCAGAGAATATGATAAAGGAGCAACAGGTTGTCATGGACAGGTTAGAGTCAGAGAGGAAGAACCAGAGACGGTGGGCTTCTGGTGGGAAGCTGGGTCGGGCGTCGGAGAGCATGATGAAGGAGCAACGGGCTACTTCTGGCGAGAACCTAGATCGGGCGTCGTCTCAGCCGTTCAGCGCTCCGCTACCACCCGATCTCGAGCCTGACGACGAATGGAAGCAGGCGCTCAAGGGCAAAATCGAGACCGGTCTCCGCTCCGTTGTCGACGAGGCCAAACAGAAACTCAACGACGAACTCTCCAAGGGAATCATCGGCCCCCAAGAGCGAGAGCATTTGACCTCCGACCACCTCACGACGCTCAAAACCATCCGACAGCTGGCCGAGGAACATTTCCGGATCGCACTCAAGTGGGAACGGCAGGAGAGAAGGTGGGCTTCTGGTGAGAAACTAGATCGGGCGTTGTCAGAGAACATGATGAAGGAGCAACAGGCCATCATGGACAGGATAGAGAGGGTGAGGAAGAACCAGGCTCCCGCGGCGACATCTGCAGCCACACAGGCGAAGGGAAAAGAACAGGAGGCGAAGAAGGAGCGAGACAGTCGGCTCAAGGAAGAAGAGGTTAAACGGAAGGAGAAAGAGGCGAGGTCGAGGGAGATGGAGGTCAGGCGGAAGGAGATGGAGGCAAGGCGGAAGGAGATGGAAGCAAAGAGGGAGGAAAGGGAGGCCAGGTTAAAGGAGGAAGAAGCCAGGCGGAAAGAGGAGGGGGCCGAGATGATGGAAGAAGGGGCAAGACGTAAAGAGTTCGTAGCGAGGCGAAAACAGGAAGCGGCAGAGCGAGAGGAACAAGAGGCGTGGCACAGAACGCAAGAAGCGAGTCTTAACGTGGAAGAAACGCAGAAGAAAGAAGAGGAAATGCACAAACGAGAGAAAGAATTGAGGCGCAGGGAGGACGACAGGTTGCAAGAGAATTTTCGAAGGCGAGAGGAGGAAATACGCCGTCGGAGAGCCGAAGGCAAGAAGAAACAAGAGGTCGGGGAAACTTGGCCCCAGGAGACCTTTCGACCCACGCCCTTCCCTCAGACGCCTAATTATCCGGGCCCTTGGCCGATCCCTAACCGTAACGACCATAGCACCTCTGCCGCAGCGAGTCCACCTATTGATCGGGTCAGCACGAGTGCTTCCAGTCGTGGTGGCTGGTCATCGACTTCCACGCTACCCAATTCCAGTACCCAACCGTCGAGCACTCCCAAACCAGCGGAACCGGCGACACCGACACCGACACCGACACCTCCGACCAGTAGCACTCTGAATGTACCGCTCACGGAGGCTGAGTTCCGACGGCGACAGGCCCAGCAAGCTCAACAACGCGAAGAGAAATTTAAGCAAGCGAGGTTAGCCATACAGGAACGCGAAAGACAAAATGCGGGTAAACCGATGTCCAAAGAGGAGGTCACGAGGCTCTTTGAGGCTCACCGCAACCAATGGGACAAGATCCAGACCTTGAGGTCGCTGGTATGGGAAGACTTTCCATGGCCCGTGTTCGCGCAACCGAAAGTTCCTGACGACCTGACTTCCTCTGCAATCGCTGCATATATGCTGTCGCCGATCCATCCTCAGGACAGAGCCACGAAGGGGCGTATCAAGGACAACATTCGGAGATGGCATCCTGACCGGTTCAGCCCTCAGCTCCTTCCGAGAGTCAAGGAGAGCGACAGGGAACGGGTCTCCGAAGGCGCCGGAACGGTGGTGAGGATACTCAACGACCTCTCCCGCATGCATTTACAAGACCCGTTCTGACATGAAAAGGAGTGAGTGTCTGACCACGCGTGTATTCTGGGACGGTCGGGGCTCACATCGTCGGTTGATCCATACTGTAGGCTCCTATGTAATGGCGCCGAGACTCAAGTTCACACAACATCATTACCACCTGAGAATTACGCCCATTGACAGCAAGGGAGCAACTGGACTGGGGATACATTCAAGTCGTCACCCGGTCTGTCGTGGGCAAGGCGCTTATGTGCTTACACGACGAACTGTGACCATCGAGCACACCGGAGCAAGATACTTTTGTTTCTGCCCCCTTTGCTGCGTTATGCATTTCAAACAACAGCAGCGATACCACACCCCCTGCAACGCGAGTGACAAAACACTGGCGGCTGGCTCAGGCTCCTAGACGGTCGGACTAGATGCACCCGGAGGAGTCACTCGTTCGGACGCTCCGTATCGCGCCGCGTGATCGTGTGCACTCTCGATTAGAGTTATACCTGGGGAACATCTTGTCCTCTTTTGACTTGCAGGCACGATCGAATGGCCCCCTCTCAACATATTCCTAAAGTGTCCAGGCACGAGTATTCCAAATACTCTTCACGAGAGCGCCGAGCCGCGATGGAGAGCGAACACCACGGAGGAAAACGATCATCATGGCCGAACCCTGTTACCACCTAAACATGGCGACCAGTGCTTCTTGGAGCACGAAGTGATCTGATTTATTGATACAACAGGTATCACTCCATGCCCAGTTGAATCCGGCATCTCCAACAATCTTGCAGAATGTCTGCAGCTTGTCATGAGTCGGGGACCTATCTAGGTCATATACTGCGATGTGTATGACCTCCTGGAACAGTGGTTCGTTCTCTTCCCACTTATGCGATAGCATCACGTATCGGAAGTACTGTCGGACTTCATGTTTGATGCGGACGTAGTCGATGCGTGTCGTCATCGACGATACAAGTTCTTTGAAGATTGGCAGGGATTCGAATATAGATGCCTGCTCAGCTCTGTTGTGCAAACGGCCTGTGGTCGTGTTGATGAGCACACGTGGCAAATGACGTATAGTCCGTTGAACAATTTTGCGAATCGTTGCTCGTGTGCTCGATGGGCTGACGTACTCTGTCGAACAATGTGAACAAGTCACCTTTATCATGGTAACGAAGTACAACTCACGACGAATGTCCAGATCAGGTGACTGAACTGTTTTCGAGAGCATCGTCTCGTGTGCATCAATCGCATTGTCGAAGTCTCCTGCCTTGTGTAGAGCTGCGTGTTTCATCTCGTAGCCCCGTGGCGACAACGGATCGAGTGTGATGGCCTGATGATGATGGGTCAACAAGATTGACATTTGAAAGACAAAAATAATGTACCTGGTTCGCATCGTCTACAGCTTCTCTCCATGACCCGGTTGCCACCCATGCCTTGCTTCGATTGATGAGAATGCCTTGTGTGTGGGGCGGATTGAGGGACAATGCGGTCGAATAGTAGGAAATGGCCTCATCATATCGCTGAGCATCCACCGCTGTATCTCCGAGATGCTCTAGTTTCTTGAAGCAACGCCCCCTGAAGTCTGACAGATGATGTTACGTTAGCGGCGGCGCGTACACAGGATGCGTGACCACTCACCAAGAGCCCATTCGGAGTGCTCACCATACAGGTTCATCTCTCCTCCCAATTCACTCGTTATTTGGTGGAAACACTCGACCGCATCCGTTGCGCGGTCCATCGCTTCGAGACATTCACATACGACCCGGTAGAGCGTGACCCTGGGAAGTGGGAACTATATACCAACCAACGGTGTGTGAATCCCACAAGTGCGAGACCAAAAGAAGATACTTACACTAACAGCAGAAAGCAAAGCATCTCTCCACGGGTCACGGGTCAATTTTGCTTTTGCCCATTCTCTTAGAAGTGGTGTGGGGGTCGGTGGATTGGGGGTAGCGTGCGGCGTTGGCGCGTTACCGTCGCTCCCGGGAGCGGAGAGACATCGGTGGGTGAAATCTGACCAAAAGGGTTGAATGTATGGCAGACAAACAGGCAGAATATAAACTCACCGGAAACCCATTCGGTCACGGGTCCGCTCAAGTAGACCTCCCCTCCCAATTTATTCATCATTTCGTGGAAACATTCGACCGCATCCGCTACGCGGTCTATCGTTTCGAGGCGTTCACATACGACCCGGTAAATCGTGAGCCTGGGAAGTGCGAACTACAAACCAACAGTGGTCAATCCCACGAGGAGTACCGGCCAAAAGATTAACACACGCTGGCAGCGACAACCAAGGCATCCTTCCACTCGCCACACGCCAACGTTGATTTTGCCCACTCTTTCAATAGCGGTGTGGGAGTCCATGAATCGAAGGTTGCAGACGGTGTCGGCGCCTCGTTGTGCTGGGCTGTGTTCGAGGCCGCGTCACCGTCGCTTTGGGGAGCGGAGAGGTATCTGTGGGTGAAATCTGTGGAGAAGTTTCGAACGCACGTCAACCAAACTGGTTGAACATGAACTGACCGGAAATCCACTTGACGAGGGATCCGCTCACATAACGCTCTTCACCAAGGGTATTTACCATTTTGAGAAGAGATTCGCCTGCGTCTTTCGTGCGACCCGCAGTATATAGGGAGTCACACAGACGCTGTCGAATCGTGATGTCGAGATCATCAAATTTCCATCCGGATATCTGTCAGAGTCGATGAACGATTTCAATATGTTGCGATACACCAATTAGGGAGCTTACCAATGAGACCACTGAGAGTGATCGGTCCCCATAGAGTCGGGTTTGGGCTCGTGGACGCTCGAACGATTGTATTGCACCCTGCGAGTTTCCAAGGAGAAGGTACATGTATGCCTGCTGGAAACGTCAGTGGTGATATTCGCCGTGTGGTAGAGCGTCTGCACGTGCCTGAACTACATAGTAGATTGAGTTGAAGGAGACCGTGGCGACGAGGTCGCCAACGCGCGCTACCGCATCTTCATGTTCTCCAGCCATGAAAAGGACGACAGCCAAAGTAAAATAAGTAGCTTCCACGGCGCGCAGAATACACACCTTGATTAGAAGGATAAGATCGACGCCAATTGCATGGTAGTGCCTGAACGCCAAGTCATACACACGACAACCTTCCGCCTTTTTTCCTCCGCCGATGAGCGCAAGGCCCCGGGCGACGTAGCCATTGACGGATGGTTGAATCTTGATGGACTTGTAGTAATTTAGAATGAATATAAGCGTGTGGGAGAGCGAACGAAGACTGACG
>JBBPNE010000931.1:0-10926 GCA_038090735.1 Xerocomellus amylosporus | reverse complement strand
GGTAGGTGGGTGAGAAAGGAACGATTATGTTCAAGGACGGTTTCGTCAGGTCCAAGCTCAGACTCAACAACCGTTGGGGAAGAAGAGACCGAGGACGGCGGGAGTGAAGACATGCGTGATAAAAGAGTGGGAGAGGAAACGGCTGGGGGTGGAACAGGAAGAGGAGTGGGGGATTGAGGTTCAGGCGATTCAGTCATTTCAACGTAGCGGTCACGCTCTTGCATGGTCATGGAGAGGTAGAGGCGACGGAACGTGGGATAAATGACGGTGGGGGGAAGTCGTTCGACAAAGGTGTGGAAGCCACACAAGTGAAGGAGGGTGAGAACACGTTGGGGTAAATGAGCGAGGGACAAACGAAGTGGGACGCCAAATTCTGCAGGTAAATCGCTGGGAGCGGCCAAAGCGTGATAACGTTGAGTAGAGGAGATGTCATGAAACAAACAAACGAGTTCTTGACAGATCACATCGTCCTCATAGAGGGGGAGGTCCTCGACGGTGTGGAGGAGGGTAGGATTTGCAAGGATGGCGGTGTAGAGCGAAAGGGCGACGGAGGTAGGTAAGCAGATAGGCCAGACACAACACAAACGCAGGGGGGAAGTAGAAGGAGTTGAAGATAACGACGAAGGAGATCAAGAGGAGGAAAGAAATGACATATTGGTTGTTAAGAAAAAGGAAATCAAAGAACATACGCTAGGGGGGTACTTCATGAAGAGATGCCGCTTCCTAGGAGGAGAGAAAGAGAGAGAGATGGGAAACTAAGGGAGACGATGAGACAATTTATATCTAGATAGGATGGTGGGAGAATGACGAAGATTGCTTTCAGGTTTCCAGGTGTTCTCGGAAGAAGGATAGCCTTTCCATGCGGTCAGGTACAATTGTTGTCCGGAAGATCCCTTATGGGTGACTATGTGGTCGACTTCGTATTCTTCTTCATTATCAATAACGTCAGGTGGTGGGAAAGAAAAGGAGGGACCATGTGCTTTGGTTTGACGATAAGAAGATAGAAGCGAGGCGTGGAAAACATCGTGTATTTTCCATGTGGGGGGAAGTCGGAGTCGATAGGCAAGCGGAGATAGTACCTGAGCAATTTCGAATGGACCATGATGTTTGGGTGCAAGTTTCCTAGAAGGGTAAGATAGTCTGAGATTCGTGGCTTCTAACCACACCTTGTCTCCGACTTTCCAAAGGGAAAACTTCCGAGTGGATCTTTCCGTCATGATCCGACGGGCGGTTTCATGTACAGCAAGGGCTTCTTTTTGGGCGGTTTCTAGGAATGAGAGGCGACTTTCGAGAGCCGGAAGGAAGGTCTTTCCAAGGGGAGGATAGGTACAAGGTTCGTATCCTAGAATAAGAGAGAAGGGGGAAACTTTGGTGGAGCTATGGGGGACGGAGTTGTGGATGAATTCAGCAGAGGTGAGAAACTTAGACCATTTCTGGGGGTTATTGTTGCAGAAGATCCGAAGATAAGTTTCAACTTCTTGTTTGGTGCGTTCCGTTTGTCTGTCCATTTGCGGGTGATATGCGGAGGAGAGGCGAATATCATACTTGAGGATACGAGCTAGTTCTCTGGCAAAGGCAGATGCGAACTGTGGACCTCTATCGGAGATGATGGAGTCATAAAAGCCGAAGCGTTTGAATACAAGGTCGAAAAAGAGTTAGGCTACTCCGTTAGCGTTGATGGTTTTTGAACATGGGGCAAGGATTACCCCCTTAGTAAGGCCATGGTCAACCACGACCATCAAAGAATCGTGACCATCGGACAAAGGGAGGCCAGTAATGAGGTCAACGGAGAGTTGCTTGAACGGGAGGGCAGAAGAGGATGGGATAGGAGCTAACAGCGGGGTGGTGGGGTGCGTGAGAACCTTATTCTGTTGGCAAATAGCGCATCCCGCGACAAAGTTGGAGACAAAGACAGAGAGACCCGGCCACCAGAAATCTCGTTCAAGGACAGCTTTAGTGCGAAAGCGTCCGAGATGGCCCGAGAGCGGGGAGTCATGAATCGAGTGGAGCAAAGCGGAGCGAGCGGCTGGGGGTGCATACATCCGGCCCTTGAAGTAGAGGTGGCCATTATCGAAGGTCCAGTCGACAAGGGAGGAACGAGGGAAAAGAGGAGAACCATCATCTAAATTCTGGAGGGCGCGGAGGACAAGGGGGTTGGATGAGGAGGAGGATTGAATATGGCGGGCGAGGGTGAGATCAAGGGCGTTGATAACGGCCGATTGGGGAACAATAGAAGCATTAACGTTGTCAGAGGACGTGTCAACGTGATCACGCCGAGAGAGAGCATCGGCAGGAGCCATCTTTGTGCCTGGTAGGACTTTCCAGACGATGTCGAAGTCTTGGAGGAAAAGCGACCAGTGGGCTTGGCGGCGGGAAAGCTTACGAGGGTCTTTGAGATAAGAGAGATTTTTGTGATCGGTGATGATGGTGATCGGGTGGGAGGTACCCTGGACGTATTGTTTCCATTCTTCCAGAGCAAGTATAACGGCGAGGAGTTCACGATCATAGATATTGTAGTTATGTTCTGCGGGGATGAAGGTGCAAGAGAAGTAAGCACAGGGATGAGAGTCGCTATTGACATCATCCTGGAGCAACACAGCGCCAGCGGCGAACAGAGAGGCGTCGGTCATGATAGAAAAAGGGTGGGTGACGTCAGGAATGGCGAGTACCGGGCCAGAGGAGAACGCGGTTCGTAAGGTGTCAAAGGCTCGTTGTTGTAGTGGAGTCCAAGCCCAGGGTTGGTCTTTCCGAGTGAGAAGGTTGAGGGGGGTGACGACATGGGAGAAATTGGGGATAAATTTGCGATAGAAGTTCGCAAACCCAAGGAATAAGCGGATGCCTTTAACGGAGCCTGGGGGTTTCCAGTCGTGAATGGCAGAGAGTTTGACAGGGTCCATGGCGACCTGTCCTTGACCAATAATCATGCCCAAGAATTCCATCTTGGGCGCATCAAAAAGACATTTGGCGAGTTTAAGAGAAAGCCTGTGTTCTCGAAGACGAAGGAGAACGTGTCGAGTGCGTTCGTGGTGGAGGACTACATCCCCCTGGGTGTGGATGCCAAGATCGTCCATATAGATCTTAAGCCATCGCTCGGCGATCATATCGGCGAAGATGTGATTCATGAAGGCTTGGAACGTGGGCGGAGCGTTGCAGAAACCGAAAAACATAACCGTAAGTTCGAAGAGACCAAAGGGGGTGATGAAAGCGGCCTTCCACTGATCGGTTTCACGAATGTGAATATTGTTATATCCCCATCGGATATTGAACTTGGTAAAGAGGGTGGAGTCCTTCATGTCATCGATAAGTTCAGGTATGAGTGGTAAGGGGTAAGCGTTTCGAACAGTGTGGGAGTTCAGGTAACGATAGTCCTGGCATGGTCGGAGTGATCCATCCTTCTTGGGTATGAAGAAGAATGGAGCTGCTTGGGGGGATTTCGAGGGTACAATGCATCCGGTCTTGAGATGTTCATCAATGAATGCACGACACATGTCTTGTTCCTTGGGATTCAGTGGGTAAACCTTGGCAATCTTTGGCGTGTACGAAGGTTTAAGGTCGATGGTGTGATCATACGATCGGTGGGGGGGAAGGAGGTCAAAAGTTTTCTCAGAAAACAGATCCTCAAAATCTTTGCACCATTCGGGTAATTCTATGTCCGCGGTTTTGGCATCCTGTGCCAACTGGGTGGAGATGTTGATCTTGTTGATGGATTCGTCTGAAGAATCCATGGGGGCGAGGTACTCACTAGGAGACGCATCGAGCCCAGATGGATACCATTGAGTGTACAGTCTGGAGAGTTCTTGATCAACATCAAGTTCAAGCCAATGAAGTAGGTATCGTTGTGTGGTGGTATCGTCGGTAGGTTCGAGAGTCGAGGGTAAGGGAAAGGTGAGCGTGTGGGATCTCCAATCAATTCGGGGGTTCTGGAATTTTAACCAAGGCATTCCCAAGATAATTTGTCGACGACCAAGGCTGACCACCATAAGGTCAATATCCTCGGGTTTGTGAGAGAGGGACATGCGGGTGGATGCTTTCCATAGGATGGTATGTACCTTTACGATTAGTGGTTCCGTCAACGTTGAGAGCTCGGATGGGGTGTGGTAGTTTCTTTAAAGGGAAGTTGGCCAAGGTGAGAAGGCCAAGGTCGATGAAGTTGCCAGTGGCTCCCGAGTCGATCAGGGCTGTGGTTTCGACGATTTGTTTTCCGACATGTAGCTTGATAGGGAAGCGCAGGGTTCGTTCATTGGTAGGAGCTACTAGTACATGGGAGATAGTCTGGGAAGGTAATGTCAAGGTAACTTCCCGGTTCAAAAATCCTGGTCGATAGTCGAGATGACGGATACTTCCTCTTCGGTCGCTTCATAGCACATTTGGAGTACTTGAAGGATCTCGGCTTCGTTCTTTCCCTGGGTCTTCAGGGAATTAACATAAGTTTCGAAGGCAGAGGGACTCTGTGTTACGGTCGCTCTTAGTGCCTAACATAACGGACTTAGCTTTTCTTTTTGTTCCCTTATCTTATCTCTTGTCTTGACTGATAAGATCCCCTTTAGCCACATGACAGCTACGCTGCCTTCGCACCAGGCCTATGCCTGCCCTTTACCACATGCAGCGCACGACTTGCCTCACCCCTTTGGTGCTGTGCACTTCTATGCTTCTTATTTGTTATAACCACATGCCTCACCTCTTTCATTAAGGCAGTGCCTTCTTCATGGCAGTGCTCGATGCACACCCCCTATGCATGTTTATTACTTCTCTTCCATTCCACGGCTATGCTTGATGCATACCGCTACCTCATGTTACAGCATACTTAGTCTATGTTGGGACCATATTGGTAGATCCGGTATATACAAGTACATACATTATTGTTAGTATATATAGGCCGCAAGTGCCAGCCAGAGAACTACAGTTTAGTTCTCTTGGTCTTTCCCCACAACAGCCAGTAAGAACAACTCCTAGACCAACTGCTAGTGCTTTCGGCTAGTACCCTTTGACGCTTCCTTCTGAGTGCAGTTGACGCTGTCACCTGTTAGGTTGTTGCACCACCAGGACACTGTTGCCTTTTGGGTCGTTTCAATAATCCTATGCCGCCCCATTAGTGTAGTTCCATTCTCTACCTGTATTATCTCCACTCGTATACTTAGCCCTAGATCCGGTGTCTACGCCACACACAACCTTCGGACCACCAAGACACCGCCTCCGACTCGGTTATTGTACCTATCTGTAGCTCGGTATGAGCTTACCTCTGAGATCCCGCTTTCGGACTTTTGCAGTGTACTACCATTACTATCAGTACTGTACACTTAGTTAGTAAACCTCAGTCCAATTATTATTTGTCTTTACTCATGACTTGTACTCGTTTGCTTGTCATATGAATCTACTCCTCCTCTATGCTCCCACACGAGACCTCCGTCAAAACCCTTTCAAGTCTTCACTAGACACGTCCGAACCTTTACTCGCCATTGTCCTCTCTCCCCTCTATCTTCTGTCATCCCCGACCCCCCGACCCAAGTCCGACATCAACGCACCTCCGAGTGCGCTGCATCTCCGCAGCCACTCAACATCTACCACCTCCAAGCCTCGGAGCTTATTTGGCGATCCTCGGTGTTGCTGCGCTGGCGCACCTTGGACTTCCACACCCTCCCTCAGTAGGCTTCAGAATGACAACAGAAGTTAGGGACACCGTAGCTTGAACTAGGCACAGCACATACGCTGAAGCCGAAGTCCCTCGGACAAGCCCAACTCTGCGGTTCCAAAGTTGGCCCTCACTCCCCCAGTTCTCTCCGTCTCCGAGATTTCTCACACCCCAACGATTCTCAATGACTCCTACCTCCGACCTTCCTTAGTGGAAAGCACGTGTTTGACACCATGTCCACGATGCACGCTTCAAATGACATCTGTCCCTGATACGGGCAGTGAACAGGATGTGTCTCAGCGGTGCCTATTGGCTCGGGTCACTGATGACAATCAGCGGAACAAGATATTGGATGCACGTCATCTAATCTACGAGTACAACTACGCTGTTGGCTCCCCACTTGTTCAAAGCTCCTGAAGGACGAGTCTCTTGTACCCACTTTGGTAGGTGTGGATCTAGCCAGGCCAGTATGCCTGTACTGATCTGCGCAGAATGCCTTTTCGAGAAACTCCACACGTTTAGTTTCAATCATTTTGTGATGCTCGTGGTCGACCTATTGCATGAATTCGAATTAGGCATCTGGAAGGCTATCCTCACTCATCTTCTACATATCCTCAACAGCTTGGAAGGGAACAAGTTACAAGAACTTGATTGAAGGTAAGTCCGGTTGTACTGCTTCTGCTCTTCTGTCATTGTACCTTCCGTTTACAGGTATTGCCATGTTCCCACATTCGAGCGAGACACAATCCGGCGGTTTTCGAAGAATGCGTCGGAGATGAAAAGGTTGGCTGCCCATGTTTTCGAAGATCTTCTCCAGGTACGCACATTGGGTGGCCGCTGTATGGTCTCCGACACCTCCGGCTGAAATGAGCTCCACAGTGCACTCTTCTGGTTTTCGAAGGCTTGCTGCCAGATCCCCTCAATGTGGTCGTGCTGGATCTTCTCTACCTCCTCTGTCATTGGCACAGGCTAGCAAAATTGCGAATGCATACCGACGAAACTCTTCAGCTGATGGATAACATCACAGAGTCTCTCGGAGACGCTATTCGTGCTTTCGAATCCGACGTATGTCCTGCATTTACAACCAGAGAGCTGAAGCATGAAGCTCAGGGATGCCAACATCGTGAGGCTTGAACTAGAACTCAGCGAGAGGGCATGGGTTCCACTGCCACTGTCTTAACACGAAGATCAAAGACCCTCAACCTTCGAACCTACAAGTTCCACGCACTCGGTGACTACACAGCGTCCATCAGGATGTTTGGAACCACTGATTTTTACTTAACACAGTCAGTGAGCACCTATTACGCATCCGAATGTATTCTGAAAACCCTAACCTCCTGCCTCAGGGTGAACGGGAGCACAGAGTTGGGAAGGGAAGATATGCTCGCACAAGCAGAAAAGACTTTGTCTGTCAACTGACTCGGATTGAGTGATGACGAACAAGGAGGCAGCGGTCTGTTGGAATCTGTTCCAAACATCTCGAACGAACGTTACAACATCGGGAAATCACAGCACAGGCCAATTGATCTTCATCGGTTCACCAGCCAAAACTCAGACGATCCAGCGATATTGGTATACATCCATTTCACCTGCCACTTGCTCCCGACTGAACGACACGGTAGGACTTTGTTCTGATACTGAAGCGCCACCTCTACCCTCGGATCAGGACAATTCATATGGGTGCTTCAGAGCCAAATGCCCATCATCACCCACTGTTGGGCCTAGATGACAGTGGTAGTGCATCAGAGGCCACCATCGATCACGTACTACTCAGAGGCGGTCGTATCTATTAGCACTGCGTCCTTCGCGTCAACTATACTACATACAACGTCAACCACGGTCAGGACAATTTCAACCCGAGCAGCCAGCACTGCGACATAATGATGCAGGCTGGAAACCGCGAGGAGTCACAAGTCGTTTCGGATCACTTCTGTTATGCTCAGATCATCGGTATCTATCACGCAAACGTCCAATATATTGGCCCTGGTCTCAAGGACCACCATGCCCGCCAACTGGACTTTTTGCATGTACAATGGTTCGAACCAGTCCCACCGGATGCTCAACCTGGAGTACCACTCGATATGTTACGACTCTTCACGATGAACATGGGACACACATATGGGTTTGTTGACCCCGCCGACATACTGAGAGGTTGTCACCTTATTCCCACCTTTGCAAAAGGACAAATGAGACCAGCCGACACTGTGTTGTCCCCCTTATCAAAAGATTCTGATCATTGGAAGTATTATTACATCAACAAGTAAGCATACAGTTTATATCCCAAGCTGTTTTTCCTTGATGCTACTATCCAAAGGTTCGTGGATCACGACATGTTAATGAGATGTCATTGGGGCCTTGGTGTAGGCCATACTTACTCTCATGTTCGGGGCAGTGATGCGATACAAGTCAAGTCGACCCAAGCCTACCCACAGGGCTTGTACTCCTGTTCCTTCACACCAAACAGTGCCTTCGAGACCACTCTTGACACTTCGCTTAAGACCGGCGGTACTTCTCAGAAATTCGATGACCTCAACAACAACTTCTCGTTTTCTGATCTGGGATGGGACTCGTATGAAAACTATGATCTTGGTGAAGCAGAGAGTGAGCTGGGTCACAAAGACATTTCTTTTTTGGCTGGCGATGCTTTCCTCGCTTTCGCTAACAGATTCAATGACCTTGATCCCAGTCTCTCACTTACGGACCTGGATGCTCTTGACTGGGCGTCATATGATGAAGGTGAATGTGTATCAGATGAGAATTCAGCCGCTTCTGTTATGTATGAGATGTATGGTTCTGATTGGGGTGATGGAGAGTTGGAGTAGCTGGCTATCTATTCACAAGGGCCCCTGGACGGTGAGTTTCGTGGTGTTCTGTCATGGTTTCCGCATCTTATTTGCATCTTAATGAAGATGTCGACCGATACGGATGGAGATACTCTTCCGTTATAATGTTTATACCATTACTGTTTTAGAGCTGATCCATGGATTTGAGGCAGAGAACCACAAGCTGACCGCTTTCAGTGCCAATCCCTCATCCAATCAATAGGGAAAACGGGGATTTTGGCTTGTAGTACGCGTCATCGACTCACTACCGGATCACTCATGATTTTATAGACGCATTACGGTACTCTAAGGACTGGTTGACCGTTGGGATCCTTACAGAGCATGTTCCATTCCTCACAACCTGGGCAATTGGCGTTGGGTGCCGGTGGTGGTACCAACTCGGGAATGCTGACCATCTGCACTGCTGCATCATTGGCCATTCCTCATGTGCTAGTCTTCGGCCCCGATGATTGGGGATGCTCCTGCTCAGGTTGTTCGCAACTTGAGCCTCGTGCACGCTTCATCGTGTGGTTCGTTTCTAGGCTCAAGCAAGGTCAATTTCGCTGCCAGGCTTTTCATCTTTCTCACCTTTTTGCAAGGTGATGACTATGTCACAGCCAAGCCCTGGCAGGGTTGTTATATGAATATGGACGCCTTCATTGGTAACAGCTGTCCACAAAATGGTCAGTCAGCTTACATTGTCGGGGACAGCAGGAAGCCGACACTTTTGCAGGTGAATTCCTGTGTCATTTGGTGAGTACGATGTGCGTGCTGGCGTGCCAAGTGGCATCACAGCAGTGCAATGCCAGATAACTGGGCCATGGTCCCCAGCTCGTGACGCTGTTCAGTGTCACGCTTTCATAAGCAATGAAGGTATTTAAGCCTACCACAAAACACCTAGACCTCAGCTCCTTCCTTTCACTCGTACTTCTCATTTCTGGCTTCCTCTCATGACCAATTCCGCCAACATTCCGGATGCTGCTCGCCTAGAGTCTTCGGTGACGGGACAGAAATGACAGTGATTGAATGCCTTGCAGATGGGGCCGAGGAAACGGCCGTGAGTCCTGCCGACTCATTGCTTCACCATGCTCACCAGGTTGCAGAAGCGTTCAAGATCCATTGGTGTACCACGGACGACGCTTCGGACACATGATTCATTCATTTTGCAGCATGCAGACCTTGTTCACTAACGGCCTTGCCATGATGTGCGAACTGGAAGAGAGGGACTTGGAGGGGTTTTCGGATGAGTAAGTATCTTCATTTTATATGGGCGATTTCACCTCTGAGAATCCGGCGCAGTGAGAGGAAGGAGTATGGTATCTTTTGTGAGTTGCTAAAACTGGTCCCATCGCCTGAATCTCGGCTCTCTTCCTCTGACAAGGAAGAGGCCATTGCCATCGCAGAGTTGGTGAGTCCTTGACTTACTGACAAACAATCTACTACCTCATTGATCCACAGATCCAGAGAGGCACCAACGGCGCCAGGTCCGATGACACCAAGGGAATGAAGTGCACTATCGTCGATTGGATTACCCCGAAAGGTCAAACACTCAATCCTCACATCCCACGTAATGCAAAATCTGCACGGGGATTCAACCATGAACGCACCGGGGCGCTGCTCTGCCCAGCTGGCTACGACTGGTCTAACGCAGAGTAAGTACTTTGATCTACTTAATCCGTTCCCTACATCATTTATTGCAGAATTGAAGAGAAGCTGCGCAACGGACAGCTCCGGGTCGCTAGGGAACAATGGCCCATCTTTCTATATGCAAACTACACGTATGACACTGAAGACCCATGGAATGGTTTGTTGCGCAGTGGGATTTTGATACCAGTATGTCATTTTTCTGTACAGTTACTGCTGATTTACTAATGGAGTACGGACGTGCAGGCCAATACAGTAAGTATATATTCACTTCTCCAAGTTCGGTTGCCCTAGAAGAGCCAAAGGCCATGCTGAATAGCAACAAACCCGACTACAGGGGTAAGTCGGGTCTATGTGTGGGGGTCTGCAGGTGCAATATGTTCGTCCCCAAAGAGGATCCTAGAAGGTTAGTGAAGACTCAGATTGTAGGGAATTGTCAAACACGTGCTTTTCCACTAAGGAAGGTCGGAGGTAGGAGTCATTGTGCTGCACCTAGTTCAAGTTACGGTGTCCCTAATTTCTGTTGTCATTCCGAAGTCTACCGAGGGGGAGTGCGGAAGTTCGAGGTGCGCCAGCGTGGCAACACCGAGGATATCCGAATAAGCTCCGAGGCTCGGAGGTGGTAGACGTTGAGTGGCTGTGGAGATGCAGCACGCTCGGAGGTGAGTCAATGTCGGACTCGGGTCGGGAATGACGGAAGATAGAGGGAACAGAGGACGACGGCGAGTAAAGGTTCGGACGCGTCTAGTGAAGACTTGAAAGGGTTTTGACGGAGGTCTCGTGTGGGAGCATAGAGGATTCATAAGACAAGCAATGAGTGTGAGTCATGAG
>JBBPNE010000930.1:0-10962 GCA_038090735.1 Xerocomellus amylosporus | reverse complement strand
AACAAAACAGACTGTAGCAAGAGTAGAAATAGTTAGTGGGTATGATTAGTTCGTCCCAAAAGAGACTCGAAAGGAAAGGGAGAAGTCCGGGAGAAGTCCGAGTGGAATTCGGGTGTTAGTCCGATAGTCCGAGTGTTAGTCTGAGCATTAGTCCGATAGTCCAAGCAGTATCGGGCCTATGGGATGGAAAAGAGGAACAGTAAGTACACAGTAGACGGTTTACTGTGTTTGGTGTTGAAGACGGTGACGGTGATGGTGACAGTAGTTGTGAGCCAAAAGGAAGCTGGTATTTTCGATACCGTACATGAATATTATGGTTCGAGCATTCTCGGACTCTAACTATGACCAGGAACTACTAGCCGTGACATGAAACCTAAAGGAGTAAATGAAAATACACTATTGGAAAATAACAAACAGGCGCCACCATCTGTCTAGACAGAATGGAGCATTTTTATATAGCGGCTGTCACACGTGATCGGTCCAGAGATAAAGGACCTCAGGAGAAACAATGATGAGGTCACCGAAGTCCGCGGAAGGCATGTGGCAAGGAAGGACGACGGGACCGAGAAGTAGTGGAATAGACGATGAGATAAGATAAGGACTAACAGATGGTACTGATACAGAAGTCCGAGAAGTCCGACGCTCTGGAGTACTGGAGTACCTTTGGACTAAGACGGCTGAGCTCGGACTTGTTGAAGATGGATTGGAGAGGGTGTTAGAATGAAGGGGGACTCTGGGTAATGTGGGGAAAGTGGAGGATACGCCTACAGAGACGTACCAGTCTCTACAGCGCGGTAAACGCGCTGGCAAGAAGCAGAAGGAGAAGGAAGACTCCGGCTCCCACTTCCATGCCACCCACATTGCTTCTGTGGTCTACACCTCTGGCCCTGAGCCTCCCATTGACCCATGCGCACTCGCCCACCATCCCGCCAGTCTCTACCAAGGGACAGGCGCACCTCCCTTTCACACCAGTATCCAAGAGGCCTTCGCCCTTGCTCACCGCCTGGAGATTGAACCCTCCATGGAAACTATTCGTGATCTGGACTGTGGGCTGCAGCATCAAGGGCCTGACTATTGGTCATTGTTTGCTCCTTTCCCGTCATTCCCATCTGCACATGACACTTCTCCCATCCCACTGGATGTCAGACTTGGGATTCCAGCCTCAACCGGAAACCACACCGCCAACTGCCGTCTCAATGATGAGTGGGTCAACAGTGATCTCGCCATCTCTCGCTCCCTCCTCTCTCGAGTTGAGGATATGCAAGACAAAGTCTCATCCTCGGCCGTCGCCTCGTCTTCCACTGTTACACTGGACAAGCCCTCTCCACAGCTCGCCGAAAGGCTTGAAGCTATTTACGAGTCAGATTCTGACTCTCCGCCACCCCACAAGTGCTCAAATGTTACGGTTTAGTCGTTGGTCACTCTTTTTCCCTTCCCTTGCCACTCGGTGGAGTCCTCTCTCACCTTGCTTGCCCAAGCACAGTCCACTCATTGTCCCCATCCCTAGTCGTTCTCCTGACGTTGTAGCAGCTGTGCACTCCGTCTAGCAGGTACCTAACAGTCACACCTACCCAGTGGCTGTTCCCTTGTGCTCTCTCCTGTGCTCTCATCATTCGGACGTGCATACGTATGCCCATTCCTCTTTTGGTCCCTTTGGTCTGTGCATGGTCACGGTCACTCCGCAGTCGTTCGCTTGTCCCCATTTGGACTTACATTCCATTTCTAGTAGTCGCACTCACCCAGTGACTGCTCCTTATTCCCCTCCTGCCCATGATGTATTCCTCTGGAGTCCTACTACGGTACAGCTTGGTCCGTGCACATACTTAGTTCACTATAAGTAGCACCGTTTCCTGTACTAGCTCCCCATCTGATTCTACGCAATCTACTTGTGTAGTTCCAAGATCATCCAGCTAGGACTTATCAATCGCTAGTCTGAGAACCTAAGTCTATTCAGACTTAGCGGGATTTCTACATGTCTTCGCACTACACCTGAGTGTGCGCTTTGACCTTGGTTCTATGCATCAGCATAACATCAAAGCGCTCTCGCAGAAAGGCTGCCATCATGGCGCCCCCTGCGAACCATTGGGATGAAGATGAGATGGCAGAGATGATGGCTTCGTACGCATGTGCTCGTCAGTCCCTTCCTCTTTGTTCTCACCACATGACTCGCTAATGGCAGCTCTTGCGCCCACAGCTAGTAGTTATATTAATATATGTGGTAGCGTACTTCCTTGCAATGAGATTTGTTGCAAGTGTGCAAGGTGTGAACATCGACATGATGATTTTAAGTCACATTGAATCCTAGATTCCGGTGCTTCAATGCACTTTACCCCTCTTAGGGATGCCTTTACTACTTATACCAAGTACAGTAAAGAAGAGCGCCTACCTGTACAAACAGCGGCAGCTACCATTTATGTGGAAGGAAAAGGAACCATCCGTCTACGATGGGTTGATGATCGTAAGTGCTCACATGATATTGAGCTGCATGACGTTGGGCATATACCTAACTCCAGCGTCAACCTGATCTCTCTTGGGCACCTACTACAAGCAGGAGCTAAGGTCACTGGTGAGACGAACACCATCACAGTTACATATGGTGATGGGGATATCCTAGCGCCGTTTACTACTGGCCAACTCGGCCGTAATATGTACACTCTGACAGTGTCCCCAGTCCACTCCCATGCCCTTGGAACTATAGACTATGAAACAGTCCATCGCAGATTAGGACACCCTTCAAAAGAGGTCACTAAGCATGCTAAGCAGCATACGACTGGGCTTCCAGACTTTACAATTCTGGATATGGTTTCTACCATCTGTCCCGGCAGCGCTAAAGGCAAGCAGCCTCAACGCTCCTTCCCTCCGACCAACGTGCATGCTAAGCACACCTTTGAGCTTATCCATACGGATATCAAGTTGTTCCCGACTGAGTCATACCACAAGTACAAGTACTTGATCATCTTTCTAGATGATTTCACCTCTATGACCTGGACTATCCCTCTGCGCGCAAAAAGTGCAGCATTGGTGGCAACTCGCCAATTCCTGTCAATGGTGAAGACGCAATTCCAAGTGTCGGTACAAGGTTGGATGTCAGACTTTGGTGGCGAGTATAAATCCACCGCCTACAATGATATGCTCAAGGGGGAGGGCATTAGAGTTTACAACTCTGCCCCCCACGTACCTCAACAAAACGGGTGCGCAGAACACTTTATGCGCACCCTCATGGACAAAGCAGAGGCTATGCGCAATTTGGCTTGCTTGCCTGATAGCTGGTGGGAATTTGCTACCGCCCATGCCACCCACCTGTACAACAGGACACCCCTATCTCACTGAATAGCAACAAACCCGACTAAAGGGGTAAGTCAGGTCTATGTGTGGGGGTATGCAGGTGCAATATGTTCGTTCCCAAAGAGGATCCTGGAAGGTTAGTGAAGACTCGGGTTGTAGGGAATAATGAGGAGTAGGTATTATAGTTGACTGCAGTTAGTCCGAAGGTAGTCCGAAGCGTGGGAAAGTAGTCCGAGCGGTGATCGGACTGTCAGGTGTATTGTGGAGAGATGGAGAAGGTGCAGGACGTAGTCGACGAGCCCGTAGTGGACTCGGACGTGTGGAAAGTAGGTCGCAGAAGGGAGATGGAAAAACAGATGATCAAAGATGAATTCGGAAATGCTAAGTACAGTCTTTTATAGTCGGGGAATTGCCCAGGACTGTGTAGCTACTAGGAATAAGGTTCGGAACTGTAAGGAAACGATATCCGAAGTATGAATGAATGATACTAAAAGAAGTCCGATGTTAGTCCGACCGATTTGGTCATAAGACCGCGTTTTCGGACTTCCGGACTTCGGACTATGCGCAATACGGACCGGAGTAGTTCGGACTAGCGCGGGACATTGGGCAGAAACGCTCGGAAAGAGGTGATACGAACCTAGAGCGGCTTGGAGCTCTACATCGCCTTCAATGGCATACACCATATGAAGCGCTTCATAGCAAGCAGCCTCGAGTTGACCACTTGCATGTATTTGGATGCGCTGCATATGTGTTCCTTCCGGCTGATGTCAGGGCAGACAAATTAGCCCCTAAATTGAAACTTATGGTCTTTATTGGTGTGGCACCAGGGAATGAATCTAATTTCCTATTCATGCATTCCCCCAACAATGTTTTGTTCACCGCAGCGCAAGCTTCATTTGAAGAAGTGCTATTTTCTAAATGTGACAGGCCTAAACGGTCTGCACGAGCTCCAGCAGCAGAGCCTGCTGAACTCCCCACTCCTGAGGTCCCCATACCTCATTTTGAGGACTCACCATCGTCCTCTCACACACCATCTCCTCGCCCTCATCCAGTAATGCCTCCTGCGGCGCCTGCCCCTAGGCAACCACCTGCTCCTCGAAAGCAGTGTGCACCACCGCTGGCTGTCCCTGCTGCTCCTTGCCGTTCTGGCAGAGAGCGCAGGATTCCAGTTCGACCAGATAACATATACGGTGATGACCGTCATCCAACCGAACAAGTCCGTGACATTCAGCACGAAGATCGTGCCGGTCAGAGACAGCCATTACCTGGCCAATTTCCCGACACACCAGTCCAACCTCCTCCTACCGCTACTGAAAGCAAGGATGTCATCGAACAGCTATGCCGTGAGGGGGGATCTGGGTTGGCCACATTTTAATTATCAAAGGTGTTACCTGCGGTATCTGCAGAAAAGAAACCTATCCACAAATGGACATACAGGGATATCCAAACCCTACCCTCAGATCAGTAAACTGAGTGGAGAAAAGCATGCGAGACTGAGCTCAATATGCTCAAGGAGCGCAATGTGTACGAGCTTGTTGATGCACCGAAAGGCCGCAAATGCGCCTGCCTTGTAGCGAAAGGCTTCTCTCAGGTCGAAGGCATTGACTTTGACCATATCTTCTCTCCCGTCGTGAGGTTTGAGATGGTGCGCTTAATGCTGGCACTGGCCTCCCTCGAGAACTGGCACATCGAAGGCCTAGACGTCCGAAGCGCCTATCTATATGGCAAGCTAGATGAGGAGATCTATATGAAACAACCTGAAGGCTTTGTAGTCAGGGGCCAAGAGCATAAAGTACTGTGCTTGAAGCATGCCCTGTATGGCCTTAAACAAGCTGGACTCACCTGGTGGGAGACTCTCAATGAGTCCATGAAAGATCTCGGATTCGAAAGACTGAAATCCAATGCCAGTATCTTCTTATTCAAGAAGAGAGGTACTTCGATTGTAGTAGCAGTTGTTTATGTTGATGACACTCTCTTCTGTGGTCCTGACATCAAGACCGTAAAGGAGATTAAAGCTACTTTTATGAAGTGCTGGGACTGCAGAGACTTAGGTCCTGCTAAGGAGTTCCTCCACATGAACATTAGACGAGAAGGCAGCAAGATCATGATTGATCAATGCGCTTATCTTGAAAAGATCCTGCAAAGGTTCAAACTCGTAAATGCTCGGGTGGCTCCTACCCCTCTCCCTCAGGGTTATCACCCTATGGTACATGAAGGTGTCGTTGACCCAAAGATTAGATCACTCTTTCAACAAGTGATCAGATCACTCCTGTATCTCATGCTCAGGACTCGTCCTGATATAGCATATGCAGTGATTACCCTATCCAAGCACGCTGCTAAGCCCTCCAAGGAACATCTTGATTGCGCATTCTATATATGTGACATATCCCGGGATTCCACCAAGTCCACTCAAGCCTATTCCGACCTTTCCGACCTCACTCCTACCCTATAGTCTCGGTCTCAACCCCAACTCTTGGACTCTTGGACTCTCGGATCCTCACACAGGTATAATCCTATGCCGCCCCATTAGTATCCGGTGTCTACGCCACACGCAACCTTTGGACCTCCAAGACACCGCCTCCGACTCAGTTATTGTACCTATCTGTAGCTCGGTACGAGCTTACCTCCGAGCCCCCGCTTTTGGACTTTTTGTCATATCCTGTATTATATGCTCGCTTCCGAGCACTCCAAGCAGGTTCCGACTCAGTCTGTCACGCCCAAGT
The DNA here is from genome assembly GCA_038090735.1 of Xerocomellus amylosporus. Lineage (NCBI taxonomy): Eukaryota > Fungi > Basidiomycota > Agaricomycetes > Boletales > Boletaceae > Xerocomellus > Xerocomellus amylosporus. The sequence continues at coordinate 4,954 of JBBPNE010000930.1, read as the reverse complement.
TAGCCTAGTCCTCTCGGTCTGACGAGGTCCGAGACCTCGGAGCATCCTGACACTTGTATTACTCCCGTCCATTCTTGTACCTTCCTCTATCTCCATTCGAACTAGTTTCTCACTACCTAGTATTATCCGTGGCAGTCCCACAACTCGGAAACGCTCTTGCCCCAAGTTGACTCCCGGGATAGCCTTCCGTCTCGAAGCACTGCAACCTCTTGAGATTTCCGCAATGTTCTCCCTTAGTATATAAACGTAGCTTTACGACCTTTGTACTTCAGTCTGATAATCAACCAAGATATCTACCTCCTCTCAGAAGTTGACGAGTTCCCTCATCGATCACTCGGGGGTTAGCTTGACGCTAGACCTCACATTCATCATCCCCTATTCATCATTGTCGTTCCCCGACGACTCCGACGTATCCCGACCTTTCCAACCCCGACAAAACTTCGGGACTTACGGACTTCTTGACAAGGGCACACCACATACGGTGAAGCCAAGTCCTGAGCGCTAAGTAGACTCTGAACTTCTCGGAGTCCCTCGGAAGTAGAAAACACAGTCCTGACACTTTTGCAGTGTACTACCATTACTATAAGTACTGTACACTTAGTTAGTAAACCTCAGTCCAATTATTGCTTGTACCCATTATTTGTCTTTACTCATGACTTGTACTCGTTGCTTCTTATGAATCTACTCCTCCTCTATACTCCCACACGAGACCTCAGTTAAAACCCTTTCAAGTCTTCACTAGACGCACCCGAACCTTTACTCGCCGTCGTCCTCTGCTCCCTCTATCTTCCGTCATCCCCAACCTCCGACCTGAGTCCGACAAATTGACTCACCTCTGAGCGGGCTGCATCTCCGCAGCCACTCAAATGTCTACCACCTCCAAGCCTCGGATATCCTCGGTGTTGCCACGCTGGCGTGCCTCGGACTTCCGCACTCTCCCTTGGTAGACTTCGGAATGACAATAGAAATTAGGGACACCATAACTTGAACTAGGTGCAGCACATAGGCTGAAGCCGAAGTCCCTCAGACAAGCCCAACTCCGCGGTTCCGAAGTTGGCACTCACTCCCCCACTCTCTCCGTCTCCGAGATTTCTCACACCCTGAGGATTCTCGACGACTTACTCCAACCTTTCTTAGTGGAAAAGCACGTGTTTGACAATATGCCGCTATCTACTTGGGACTAGATATTACTCCCTTGTATTTGATGGTTCCTCAAAGGCAGGTTTGATTGCCTACACTGATTCTGATTGGGCATCAGATCCGAACACTAGACGCTCGCAAACAGGCTGATTTATTAAACTAGCAGGCTGCATCTTCAGCTGGCAATCTCGCCAACAGTCCCATGTGGCATATTCGTCCACAGAAGCTGAATATGTTGCGCTATCAGACTGTAGCAAGCAGGTCGTGTGGATTCGCACAATCATAGAAGAACTTGGCTATACCCTAGAGCCAATACCAATCTGTGGAGACAATCAAGGATCTATCTTCATGGCTGAGAATCCGGTCACGGAATCTCGCTCTAAACATATTGATCTCCGATGGCATGGCATCTGCAACTATGTATGTCAAAGAAGGCCTCGTCGAGATATTTTATATTGAAGGGACCAAAAATCCTGCTGATATGTTCACGAAGAACTTGGGTCTTGAAGCTCTCAGCAACTGCCACAAGCAGTTAGGTCTCATTATGTACAACAAACTGCAGTCATAGTACTGTACTTGCTTACGCACTCAGAGTAGCTGCTTAGCAAGGGGGAGTGTTGACATTGTACTATACTATTTCATTCATTATTGTAGTGTAGTGTAGTATACCGTATATGGCAACCACTATTACGCGAGCCACCAGTACATATATTCGAACTCATTGTCTGAGTTCTAATAACATCTTGTCCACCTACCACTACGTGCCGTTACAAGCATTTCCATACAACCGGTGAGCACTAGTACTTCCTCCCTCAGAACTAGTCTATGCCTGGTACTTCAACAGTTGGGACAGGCGAGATAGTACTTGTTGGTATCTCGATATTCAGCCTGGCTGCGACATCTGCCAAGCCGTCCCTAATGAAATTTTTAGTAGATAGAATGAATAATATGAGTGAGCTCACAATGGACTTCTGTGGCACTGGATTTCCACTGAAGTCTGTTCCTCAACTGAGGGGACAACTGCATGGTTGATGGGTTCAGGTTCCTTGGTGGTGGGGACATTGCAGACTGCAGGGACAACCGGTTCTTTAGCAGTGGAGACGATGGGCTCACTGACTGCAGGCCTGGCATCAGCAAACCCATAAGTGGCTGCACAATGCTGTGCAGTGGGTACAGTCAGTCACAGCACCACAATTAGGTCCCCCATGCACAGCAACACAATCCTCGATGACGGCCTGTACAGAGCCCAGCAAAGCACATGAATACATATAGAATGTTTTTTTCCAGATTCCCTCACTCGGATGTTATAGAAAAAAGAATAGTATTTGCTATGTAGATACAGGCTCTACAGTAAGATTATCACCCCATGGGGTCACATTTGTGTCGTCGCCAGTGAGGGCAAGAAAGCGAGGGCGAGGGTGAGGTGCGCTGCTGTTGTCGTCACGCCATCGTGGTCCTTGTTGTTGTTGTGTTGTTGTTGTTGTGTTGTCCTCGTTGTCCTCATGTCATCATTGTTGTAGGGTGAGCTGTCATTGTCATGTGTGAAGGGAGGTGGGTGAGGACAAGGTGAGGGTGGGGCACCGTTGTTGTTGTGTAATTGCCAGTGAGGGCAAGGGCGAGGATGCGCCGCTGTCATCCTATTGTCGTTGTCGCCAGTGAGGGAGAGGGAGGGGCGAGGGTGCACAGTTGCCGTTGCCATCGCATGTGGGGGTATGAGCTGGGTGAGGACAGGGCGAGGGTGAAGTGCCGCCGTTGTCAAGTCGTCGCTGGTAAGAGAGTGAGGGCGCAACGGCTCCTCGTGTTATCATTGTCACTGATGAGGGAGAGGGAGGGGCGAGGGTGCGGTGTTGGCAGTTGCTGTCAACACGACAACAGCCGTGGAGGAGAGAGTGAGGGCGAGGGCGAGGGTGCGCCGCTGTCCTCCTGTTGTTGTCGCAGTAAGGGAGAGGGAGGAACAAGGTGGGTGAGGACAAGGCGAGGGCGAGGCGCCTTTGTCGTGTCGTCATCGCAGTGAGGGAGAGGGTGCCTGCACCTGTGCGATCGTCCCGGTGGGCATTGGGCCTGGCGTTGGGCCACTGGGGCGTGTTGTCTGAGTCGGTGGGCATTACGCCCATTGAGTCGCTGGGGTGCGTTGTGGGTGGGCGTCGTGCCCCGTCGGAGGTGCTTGGCACACGCCCAGCGTTGGGTTTCAGGGTGTGTGTGTGTCACGCCCAATTGGGATGGGATGGGTGCTGGGCATTGGCCTGCCACGCCTGTGTGATCGTCACAGTGGGCGTTGTACCCGTTGGAATCAGAGGGGGGGTGACAGGACATTGGGCTTGGGATGCGTTGTGGGTGGGCATTGCACCCATCGGAGGTGCTGGGCATGCGCCCAGTGTTGAGGTACAGGGTGCGTTGTAGGTGAGCATTGTGCCCAATCAGGTTATCCGAGCTGGTGGGCGTCGCGCCCATTGAGCCACTGGGGTGCGTCGTGGTGGGCGTCGTGCCCTGTCGGAGGTGCTTGGCATGCGCCCAGTGTTGGGGTACAGGGTGTGTCGTGGGTGAGCGTCGCGCCCAATTGGGATGGGAGGGGTGCTGGGCATTGGCCCGCCACACCTGTGTGGCCTTCATGGTGGGTGTCGTACCCATTGGAATGGGAGGGGGGGCGACTGGGCATTGGGCTTCACACCTGGTGTTGGGCGTTTGGGCGTTTGGGCGTTTGGGACTGTGTGGGACCGTGTAGCGACGAACCTAAGGTCACGTGACGTGTTCGCTCACAAAATTTCGCGTGAGGTCCACACGGATTAGGAAACTTATGCTACACTCTATTAGGGTTGAATACTAGTAATAAAAAACTCATGTTACAACACTTTTACTATGTCGTCTTCACAGAATATGTACGCTTTTTTAGTATACAATTGCCTACTAGTGACACCTTTGCTAATATAATGATTTATTACTGTTTTGCACTGAGCTTGTAGGCCACTGTACAAGACTGTACAGTGGCTTACAGGCTCGGGTCTGCTGTGGCGCAGTTGTGGCGCTGTAGTCGCATGTCAGCTAAATTGTGGCAGCTGTGGCGGCTGTGGCAACTGTCCCAAAATAGTGGATTTGCTCATGGGGGACGACCAGTTTGTTGGTGGTGGACTTGTTGATGGTGGGGAGGACCAGCTCTTTACTAGTGGTGAAGATGATGGGCTCGCCGACAGTAGGGACGGCCAGTTCAGCGATGGTGGGCTTGTTGATGGTGGGGAGGACCAGCTCTTTAGTGGTGAAGACGATGGGCTCGCCGACAGTAGGGACGACCAGTTTGTTGGTGGTGGACTCGTTGATGGTGGGGAGGACCAGCTCTTTAGCAGTGAAAACGATGGGCTCACCGACAGTAGGAATGACCAGTTCATTGGTGGTGACAGTGGGAACCACTTGCTTGTCGAGAGGGAGGGCGACTAGGGCATAGCGTGGGTAACCCATGGGTATCTACAGCTGTACCCATACCCATACCCTCCAAAAACCCATACCCACAGTGTGTTGAAATTCTCACTTTTTACTATTAACTTTAGTTCGCTTTTCATGATTAACACTATACTTACATATCAGATACATAAGTGTTCTAGACCCACATGACGTCATTCTTATTCTAGACTTCACATGACGTCATATGACATCATTATTGCAACATATTGCACCATAATCACGCCATAGCACGACGTTACTGCGCATGGCTTATTCATACACCTTTTATGGTTGTTTCATGCCCTTTATGGCATTTACTCATACAGGAACAAACAATGTCGTTCCAGTATATAAGGAGGACTTATTCCTCCCTAATTTACTA
>JBBPNE010000929.1:0-10967 GCA_038090735.1 Xerocomellus amylosporus | reverse complement strand
AAGAATCGGATGCGTTTCGTGCCATCAATTTTGTCTCCACCAAAGGTAGGGTCCGAGAGCGTGGCCGAGAAGGCGCGTATGCAAGGCCCTCGCGCATGGAGTGAAAGGACAGGTCAAGAGAGAATGCGCCGAGATCGACGGTGGGTTGTATCTGATCGTTGGGAATGCCGTCTGCGCTATCGGACATGCACACAGTGCCTGCGCAGGTATCGTCGAATGTGTCGTCGCGGGAGTTGTCAAAGGCGATCTGCGGGTTGGAGGACTTTTGACTTTCTAGGCGCGTGTACCAGGCAGGAAAGCCGTTGGATGACTTTGTACACGGACAGGTTGACCTGAGGAACATCTGAAAACCCGTCGGCCCCCCACGAACAATAAGCGTACTAATGCAGACAAACGAGACTCACATCTTCCCAAGGAGGTTGCAGAACCTGTGAGCGTGTCTTGAGCGTCGAATTGTCGCTTGGTTTGGTTTCCAATGTACTGCGACGGTGCATGATCGTCTAGTTGGATGAAAGATCGGACATGTTCTTCGTCGTGGAAAGCTAGTGCACAGGCGATCTGTTCTTCGCCATCTTCGTTGTTCTGCAACACCTTCCCGGCCCCAAAGAGGCGTTAGCGACTGTGAACACAAGCGAAGGAAAAGACCTTTGTGAATACGGCGATCACTCGGAATGAACCACGATGTAAGGCGTACCCAACAGGTGTATGGGTTCCATCACGGTGGGGAGCTAGGAGGGGGGTGCTTGAGTCTTGACGCCTAGGAGGCGTGTTCCCAAAATCGACGACAATGATCCAAATGTTACGCAAAGTGAAAGCTGAAAACCTCGTCAAGACATCCCACCTGGCTTCTCCCTCATCCCGCAGTGATAGGCGCGGTCAACCAAAACCGATGAACGAGGAAGAGAGCGCGATTCCAACAGGGCGAAAGAGTGGGTGGGTGGCCTTGTGATGAGGATGAGTGAATTAAAATTTCGCCAAACAAAAAGTTTACGTGATGAGTCGGGCCGTGCGCACTGCAAGCCTATCCGCAAACCAACGCGTTGAATCAAGTTCGATGAGCCACCAAGGATTCGGAAGGTACTTGTGTCTTTCTGTCGCCATGCAGAGCAGTGAAATAATGTCACATACCTACCAGTTGAACAGTTGCATTCACGGGCGAAATCTCTCGTCGCCAAGTTTGAGCAAGGAGGAATTAGTTAGATTGGTCAATCTCTTTGAACAACCTTGTAATTCGTCTCTCCGCTCGGTACAACCGGCTCCGGGGGGCGAGGGACCTCGGTGAGGCCCTTGTCCTCGCCGAGAAGTACTCGACACTTGCACGCTTCCTCTAATCGGTTCACACGGTCGAAGCAACTGCAGGATAAGGATCCGGAGCTGCCAGTGTTCAGTCTCTACGCTCAACTCGTGCGTGCGCCGTAATTTGTGACTTTCATTGATCTTTTTGCCGCCAGAGCCTGGATCCGTGTGCAGGCTGAGGAGGTCCAGCATCCCACGATGCTTCTTGAAACATCTCTTCGACTAATATCTTTAGTGGGTGCTCATCAGATGGGCCAATAGCAGTTATTTAAACTCGTTCACGAACTTCACGGCAAGGTTCGTCCAGTTGCGTATATGCTGATCAAATTCACTTGCACTCAACTCTTGCTCTCCAGCCAACGTTCTTGCGAGCGACCCCGTTATCTATTTGCCACTAGGTGTGTGTGGCCTATAAACGACGAGTAAAAGCAGTGATGCTCCCTGTTTGACTTGGCCGTACATCCTCCCACGGAGGACCTCCGTGGCCAAATCGAAGCACGATAAGTGCGCTCCGAAGATCAAGGACGTTGCGACCCACTCGCTGTTTTACTTGTGATGATAAGCTGGCATTGCCACGTTGAGCTCCAATCTCAACGCCCTGAGTACATTTCTGCGTACTTCAAGGAGCCCGAGGGGCTGAACGAAACGCGCGACGTTCTCAGCTCGTGTCGGGCAGGAGCTATCAGGCCCAATGCATCTTATCCCCAGACTGACCCCACGTCGAATGACACACCAGGGGCACGAACCCGAGCCAAGACAGGGGAGATTCTGAGACTACTGCTCATTAGCCCGCTGTGATCGACAAGACGTACACTGCCCACTGACATCATGTGGTTTCACGCAGGTACATTTCGCCGCCCCGATTAGGCGTGGGCGGGTCTAGACTCTGTTGTGGTACCTTTGCTCGGCGCTGAAATGGTAGTTGAACTTGAGTCGAACGTCTGCCAGTGGTTGCCTGTGGCGCAGATAAGTCGACAGGACGTGGACCAGCGGTTCCCGCTCGCACGGTGGGGATGGTAGGCTGTTGGAGACACGAAGAGGGTCGGCAGGACAAGACAGCACGGGAGCTTGGCGTGTCAAATGTGGGGGAGCGATTCCAGCGTGGTTTCTGTAGTAAGAAGAATTCTGCATCGGTATCATTCACTGAGATAAGTCTTCGTCGATCGAAGAATACTGGACTGCAGGATAGGGATGGGGCGGGTGGGGGCAGAAATAGCCTCCCATTTGACGGGCAGAGAAGTCCGTTTGGAGCGTGTAGAAATAGTTTCACATGGCCGCAAACATTTAATCCCCCCGAGCGTCTCGTTCATTGTTACCCTTTCCCAACGCGATGATGGACAAGAGACAGAACACCGGTGAGTACCGATCTTGCCAAAAATCGTGTGGTCTTATCTCGGCGGGTCACATACGCGCCTTGCAAAAGGGCCTCGTGTTTGATGCACTCCCACCCCGCCGTACAGCATTTTTGAAATTGATTACCTTGTTGCTGCGGTCTGAGTCGGACGACGATTTCTCATTCCGTTTAGCGTCGACTTCACTCGATTCACATTGTCTTCTCGTTGCCGTCGCTCCACAGCGACCGTGGCTTCCCTTCTTCGTCCTTTTCATTTCCGTTTTGCTCTTTTTTCCTTTGACCCTTTTCCATGTCCTCGTCCACAGGCTCGTCCTCGGTGGAGACAACGTCTGGTAGCTCTCTTTCCTCTCAGTCGTTTTCTGCATCTCCCGTCTCAAGCGCTGACAACTCATCCACACCTCCCCCAGCACCTGAATCCAGTACTAGCCCCACTCAGTCTACAACGAATGAGTCAACTTCCGCCAGCCCTACCACTTCGTCAGCGCCAACCACCACATCCCAAGATTCAAGTCCTGCACAAACGTCTTCGGCGGCAGCTCAAACTACGCCCGCGACCTCAGCAGCCTTGACCTCTGCCTCTTTTTCTTCCACCCCCGCACCGACAACCGCCAGCTTGACGCCGTTCACCACCCAGGTCCCGACTACCATTTCGTATGTTCTCACTCTTCTCATGTGATTCGCCTTTGACCCTATCCCCATGCTCTAGTACGACGGATGCGGGGGGTTCCATTGTCTATATCACCAGCACCATACCTGTCACCACCTCCGTCACTTCGAGCACAGGTAGCAGCAGCTCGAGTAACACAGCTGTCATCGTCGGTGGTGTCGTCGGTGGTGTCGCCGCCATCGCCATCATAGCCCTCTTGCTCTTCTGTATCCGCAAACGAGTCCGCAAAGACGAATTTGATGGCAACTTTGATCCCGACCGTGTCATCGGACACTCCGACGGCGGTGGTGCCACACTTCCCGAAGTCGACCTCGCAGACGAAGTGACGCCATTCCCTCGGCCCTACACGGACCAAGACAGTTCGAGCATGCGTCAATATGGTAAATCGCCGTATATCCCCGTTCCTTCGTCGCTCGCGGCAAGTGGTCATACCAATACCGAGTTTTTCCCACCTGGGGCTGCGGGTAATGGCCGCATCGATGGGCAGTTTATGCATCCTGGCGCTGGACCGCCACCATCGGGCGCTTATCGACCTCCTATCAACATGTATGGCACAGGTCCTGTGGACTGGCACAGTCCTCGTCCAGGCGTCTCTCCACCCCCTTCGACCGTGAGCAATAACACAACGTCCTCGCGGGCCACCAAGGAACGCGAGGCGATGGGACGGGGCGGACAGGGTATCGGGTTGGCATTGGCGACCCAGCACGAGGCCCCCGAGGGCAGCGGGGATGTCGTCGTGCATCAGGACGCGGGTAGGGCACCGGCCGAAGAACATGCGCCACCGAGGGAAATTCCGCCTGCTTACGACTCGATTCGGCAGGATTGAGGGTTGATGAACGTCAGTCTGATTTCCCTTGTTGTCATCCAAAGAGGTCGATCGACCTCTCTGAAAGGTCACTTTTTGGGCGCTCTCTCCCTTTCCTACTGATGAACCATGGCGTGGATGGACTGATGAATATCTTGTACAGACGCTTCCTGCTCACGATCTCGACAACCACCCTTCATTGTGCCATACTTTTTTTTTTCCGGAACCAGAGATCCGACTTTGTTTCCTGTCGCATGCTCATGCCCATATTTGACGTTGAGAATGACGACCCCCCGTACCGACGTACCCTACAATACCGTATCGAAAAGTCGCGTTTCATCTTACTTAGTACCCTCGCACACACATGTACACCCCACCCAGCCCATGACTTACATAGTCATTTTATTATCAAGCCCGCCTTTTGTTGCTCTTTCCCTTCATGTTTCTTGCCCGCCGACCAGTGGGACTTCTCCAGACCACGTGGTCGCGACGATCGGGATTGCGTTATGTAATAGGCGCTTTAGCCTTTCGATCCGTCGGTGGCATCTTGGCCCCATGATGTGGTGCGTGTGTATTGCCAGTAATACATTGGTATTGTATCACCCCTGAAGCGGCACTCCACTAAACACGCCATTTTCACCACTGGCATCCTAGCGGTCTTTGCGAGGACGAGCAAGACTCGGTGTGCACTGGCCCGTCCACAAGTGCGGGCCCTTGCATCCACGTCCGCGTCGAGAATATACTAGTCTTGCGACGTTTGAACTCCCGGTGAGTGACTTCTGACCTCGCTATCGCTAATTTGGCCACGTAGACGGTAACCTTTTACAATACAGAGGAACGCGTCGCTCCTCCTTCCACCATGCCCAATTACACAGGGGCTCAATTGGTCACGAAAGTATGGCGTTTCCATCTTATCCTCGGAGAATGAGTGGCGCTGACCTGATGGCTCAGTGTACAGCCTGTGCCGACCAAGTTTCGTCGCGTGGTCATGCCCGATGATCTGAGATGCCGACGCCTGACCGTGGGGTGGGTAACCCGCGGGAACACCTGCCCCTCTGACTCCTGTACCCGTACCCAACCGGGAAAAAAACATCCATCTAAACCCACCCGAAACACCCGACCCGGGCGAGCTTTACCCGCGACAGCCTAGCCCACGCAATCTCCACTCCAAAAATGTGTCGTGCAAAGTCGCCATTGAGCACGTGCTTGAAACGGCGACCACCCCTCCGGGATGTTTTCCTGTTTATTCTCGGATTCGTTTCACGGGCCCGATCGACTGCATTACCGCTGCAGTTGGCGTTCTTGTGCACTGGAATCGGTGCTTGGTCGTCTCCGTCTGGTCATTTCCGTCGGCGGGCTCACGTTGGGTGATGTCTGACAGACGAGCGTACGCTGGTCGCGTGTGGTCCATCTCTAGCCTGAGAGAAGATTCGCACAACTCATCCTCTCACCCCTACGCTTTAGGCAATCGCGGTGGCAATCGCTGGTCAACACCTGTCCCTTGCCCTGGCTTCCCGATCGCTACAACGAACCCGATCGACTGCATTACCGCCGCAGTTGGCGTTCTCGTGCACTGGAATTAGTACCTGATCGTCTCCGTCTGGTCATTTCCGTCGGCGGGCTCACATTGAGTGACATCAGACAGGCAAGCGTACGCTGGTCGTGTGTGGTCCATCTCTAGCCTGAGAGAAGACTCGCACAACTCATCCTCTCACCCCCATGGCCGACCCCTACGCTTTAGGTCATCGCAGTGGTAATCGCTGGTCGGCACCTGACCCTTGCCCCGGCACTAGGCTCGCCCTTCGCGTTCTCCCTGGAGAGTCTCATTCCCGATCGGGCCAGAAGTAGAACCAAGCCATAGAAACACCCGGTTGGCATTACACGTACACAGTACAGCCCGCGACCTATTCAAGGTCTACGACAACGATAGCCTGACCGCCCGAATCCTTGTTGTCAACATAGGATAACCTCCCTCTCACGCTGTCCAACACCACGTTGGCTTTCCCGTGCATGACTGGATACATGATGGTGTCCCACTCTGCATTCGAGAACTGGCTTAGAACAACCACACAGCGATCTTGGGTAGCGTCGATCGTGAATTTCACGGCATCGAGGGTTTCGGTTTGGGAACAACGATGGGTCTGGTTGAACCAGCCCCTCGCATACCCATCGTCGGGGGTATCAAAATCGTAGAAATCGGGGCAGCTTCCAAGGATTGCAGGGTCATCGTGAGTCGGTGCATCACCTTGAATGAGAACAGGGTGCCGGTCGATGGTAATTGGTGACACGTCAACTGGGGACGGTTTATGCAGTGTCAAATCAATGCAGGTGGATGGGAAAACATGAGAGTCCAGGTATCGTTCAAGAATCTTCACGCTGATGTCCCCAGTAATGGGGTCAACAACGGAATTTCGTATGACGATGAAGGAATCCTTGTCACTTGAGAATATTCCCTCGTGAGAGAGGCGGAGTTCACCCTTGCCATGTTCAACATGGCGCTGATCGTCAGGGACAGTGAAGGCTTGTACGAGTATGCGAGGCTCCTCCGATGCCTTCTGAAATTCTTCAAGAAGGAAGACATGCGTTTTTGTGAGCACGATCCAAACGAAGCACTGAGATATCGCTTTCTTGGAATCGAGCAGCCGCCGTGTGGTATCCTAGTGGTCAATGAGCCATGGCACATACTACACAGCCATTTAGACATACAAGTGCAATGGAGGGGTCGGGGAAGTTGTAGAATACGCGGGTTCGTAAGTCGAATACCAAGCGTTGGCTTAGTATAAGGAACGGTGGGCCTGCAGGCGGTTCCCATTCATTATATCGGAGCCCAAGGCGACGATAGGCACTGGCACGTAATGCGGGAACGTCCAAGATGACAGTGTCGCACACCGCACCCGATTCCGCATCCAACCGAAATTCCAAAAGTGTCCTACAAGGGTTTTTGGGAATAAAAAACATCCGCGGATCGACATGACGCAGACGTACCATCGCGGGGAACCATCCGTTCTCAACAACACATAGACGACCCACTGCCCTTCTTCGAATGTCACTAGGCACTTCTCCCAGACAATTATATCTTCCTCTTGTTCCCATAGGACCTGTGGTGCGCGCGTCTCTGCATTGGGGCTCGTGTCATACAATACGAACCGCCGGTGAAATTGGGACACGAGGAGCCACCTCCCACCGATAAGGTGTCCATCCTCTGTGACACGTCCATCGAAGGGGACACTGACGCGTGACACGGTTCGTAGACTCTGCGTCGTCCACGACTGCGCCAACCGCGCAGACTGCACGAATGCGCGCTCGAAAGAGATGGTAGGAAGTGGTCCAGGCGGACGAGGGAAGGGTGCATTCGTATACAAGGTCCTCCAAATTTTGGGATCGTGAGCGATGGCGTAAAACGCCTTGGAAACCTGCGCAGAGGGACCGAGTGTGTCAGTGCGACTTGCCATTCAGTCGACGGCTTACCGTGCGCCATCGGACAACGTCCACAGGGCTTGTGTAGGAGAGAATCTCGCAAGTAATTTCTGTTGGAAATCTGCACTGGGTGGGCATGCTTGTGGAGATTACAACGCAACCCCCTGTGGCGGCTTGGACAAACACAAGTAAACAGGGTGTACACTCCTCCTCTGAACGTTTGAACTTCGAGGGCATTTCATTTGTTTCAAAATTTTTCTTCGTGGAACGTGATAGAGAACATCCGTCGACATCATTCTGGGCAATTATTCAGAACTACCATACGCTTATCACGCACCACAGGGACGCCTTTTTAGACGGGGATGCTGCGCTTCTTCAGAAGTGCCAAGTGGGATGCCAGCTTTCCTTATGCTTGAGCGCTTTGCGGTCATGATGCATGAGCTCTGTACGCATTCGCATGCCATACTGAGATGTTGAATACGGGCGCATCATGTAGTCACTGGGCTTATTTGGTGCGTTTCAGCGCATCTACTATCCTTGCCGACACGGCATGGGACGCGCAAGCTGTTCGGCACTGCACTCGTATATTGTCGGGCAACCACGTTATCATAGACGGACTCGCACACACAACTAAACATCAAACATCGACCTCGAACCTTGGAATGTCTTCTGACAGCCTGAGCGCGATACCAGCGACGCAGAAGGCATGGATGGTCGTGAAGAAGGGTAAACCCCGTGATGCGTTGGCACTCAAGACGGACGTGCCAGTCCCGAAGCCGAAGGAAGGAGAAGTGCTCGTGAGGGTGCGCGCTGCGGCACTCAACCCTGTGTACGTACCTCCTCTTCATCTTTGCTTTTCGTTCTGACATGAGGCCTCTCTATCTTGCGTCGGGTGCAACCGTTTTGGTCGGACGCTTCACAGAGGGTGGAAAATGATGGATACACTTCCGAACGTATTGTCGAAGCGACCGTATCCCGCAGAGCATGATCTTGCGGGCGTGATCGCAGACGCGAACGGCACGTCGTTTTCCAATGGGGACGAGATCATTGGGTTCATCCCCGTTCGTAAGTCCCATCCCACTTGCCCCTATTTTCCTTCGACGCTCATCCCGGCGTGGCAGGCTTCCAATTCAGCTCTCGCCAAGGCGCACTCGCTCAATACGTCACCCTGCCCACGGACAACGTCACACCCAAACCACCCAAACTTTCCTGGGAAGAATCGGCGGCCCTCCCTCTCGCTGCACTGACGGCGGTCCAAGCCCTCCGTCTGGGGGGATACGACCCCGCGCGTGCGCTCGGTCACACGTCCGCACCGCCAACCACCGCCAACCAGGAGTCGATCTTCATCAACGGAGGGTCTACGTCTACAGGTATCTACGCGATCCAACTCGCCAAAGCCCTCTCGCTCCGCGTGACTGCCTCTGCCTCGGCTCGAAACGAGTCGTTTGTGCGGGGCGTCGGTGCGGATACGTTCCTTGATTACACTGCTCGACCGCTCGCCGAGCAACTCGCCGCGAACCCACCGGATCCGCAGTTTGGCATGGTGTTGGACGCAGCGGGGTCGTTGGACACGGCGCTGTACCTCAAATCGGGGGCATATGTGAAAAAAGGAGGTTTGTATGTGACGACGGGACCATGGCCTGATAAAGGGGGATGGTTGGGTCTGGTGGGACGGTGGTCAGGGGCGTTGTTGAGACCGTCGTTTTGGGGGGGTTCACCGACGACGTGGAAGTGAGTTGCGCGAGTGGGGTGTGTGATGGATGCTGACCGTGGCCTTTTCACGCCTGGGTAGGATGGTCAGTGTTGAGAATAAAAAGGAGGATATGAAGACGTTGTGTGCGTTGATCGAACGAGGTGGGTTCTCTGACTTTTTGTTTGGAAGCATCGTTGACTTTTGATGCGTCGTGTCACTCTGGGAAACAGGTGCACTCCGTCCCTACGTGGATTCGACATATGATTTCGGATCTGCGCTGGATGCATATGATAGGATATTGACAGGTCGGGCGACAGGAAAGGTAATCGTCAAGGTCGAGTGACATGTCCGAACAGTTCAGGTGGGGGTATGACGTATGTGTGTACACTTTGCGGGTTGCGTCGCGTCGCTAGTATGTCAGGTTTCATGTACGCTTGTGTAGGTATTTCGGACTGTGGTAGTGTCATTGCAACGTGGTTTATAACCGCCGACCACGTAGACACACGTTCTGATAATATCGACGGAGAGCACAACATGCCATGTTACGTGGTGTAACACAACTAGTCCACAGTGACACCTTTCCCTCTCAGATCGTTCTTGGCGTCGTCGATTTCCTGCAGACGTATTGTAGACGTGACGAGGATGCGGAACGAAGAAGTGTGAGTCCGAGCTCGCGTTCGAGCGTAAACGCTTGAGATAAAGTGGTAGTCGGACGCTCACCTCGAGCAACTCGTGATACGCGTCTGGACAGTCTTGAAACGTGAACAGGCCCCGGCCGAGAGATGCGAGGGAGTAGGCGCCGAAAGCCACGAGCAGCCACCAAGGGATCTAGCATCAACTTGGAGGTTAGTGGACCGGGTTTGAATGGCCAGAAGCGCGTACGACAGGGAGAAGTTGGGCGACGATGTCTGGCTCGAGGAGGGGGACGGGAAGGACGGCGAAGAGAACGAGGAGGTATATGACGAGGAAAACGGAGGCGTAGATGGCGACGCGGTGTGCACGGGCCATTGCAGCTTGAGAGTGAAAAGTAGGACGCAGACGTTTGTTGCTGCTTAGTAAGCGCGGTTTTGACAAAGTCAGCTGCGAAACCAGGAGACAAGGTCGATTTGGTCATCCTGCATGCGAACGGATGGCAAGTTCTGGCTTGCTCGAAAGCCCAAGTTGTAAAGGTATTGCACCGTCACCTCAAGTAGGTCACTGCTCGTACACCTCACACACATAGGTCACTGTCTACCACATCTCCGACCCCTGCTATGTATACCTCGACTTGGTCTTACCCCCACTGCAGCGCCTAGCCGGTAGTTCCATAAATATCCCTGGAGGGTTGCCGTCGGGGCCCCGAGACCCTGACGAGTGCATCCCGTACTGCCCCCTTACCTTTGTGATATCATCTGACCCTTATCTTTGGAGACGGGTTACAGACGTCTACAAGTCTGTCGCCCCGTCCCTATTGCTATATGGGCTTAATTCTAGGCTCGCGCTGCGCGCTCCCCCTGCAGAGTCCCAACTTGCTTGCCAGAGAAGCTCATACCCGATAGGCCAGAGTCAAACCAAGCCATAGAAACACCGTTGAGTACAGCTTGCTACCTATTCGGTGTCTACAACAAAGATAGCATGACCGTCTGCGTCCTTGTTGGTGACATAGGATAACCTCCCTCTCGTGCCGTCCAACGACACACTGTCCTTCACAGGCCAGGAGCTCTTGAACGGAAGCCCGATGGCGTCCCATTGCACA
>JBBPNE010000928.1:0-10975 GCA_038090735.1 Xerocomellus amylosporus | reverse complement strand
TATTAGAACTCAGATGCTGAGTTCGTATATATGTACTGGTGGCTCGCTTATGTAATAGCGGTTGCCATATACGGTATACTACACTATACTACGATAAAGAATGAAATAGTATAGTACAATGTCAACAATGTTGACGAGGTAATTGCATTGAAGTGCAGTATCAATAAATCACTTAACGAACAAAAGGGTTGTGTCACATTATTTCAGGGTTTGTCACAACTATCCAACAAGGTGATAGTTAAAGCGGTCAAAGCCAAGCATGCATCTTGGGATTGCATCTTGCAATGGGTCGCTGTTACCAAGGCAGAAATAGAGAGTGCTGAACGTCACAAAGACCTCTTGTCTGAGATTTGCACAGAACATCAAGACGATTTAGCTGCTGCAGAGAAGCATCTCTCTTTGTTGATGCACATCGTGGATGAATGTGAGATTACGGATGTTGAAGACAACGTGGTGTTTTATCACACGGTGTATGTGGATGAACTTGTGGCATTGACGGTCGCAGATGATCAGGTGGAACAGATGGAAATAGTAGCGGCGCATGTAGAGGATTCTGAGGGCCCTGGACCTTCGTCCCCACCGGATTCCGATAATTCAGTTGAGGAGCCGTTTACTGGACTATTATCTCCTGACGACCCCCCTGACGATCATACTCTGTGGTAGTGAGTCATTCTGTGTTAGAGAGCAGTCAAGGACTACACAACTAACCCAAGCCCAACAGATCAGTGACGATGTATCGACCGGTCATTGGCAAGCATAAAGTTGTAGTTCTTTTATTATTATTCTGTAACCCTTTCAAGTGTATGCAAATCCACAAATTACAATCTACGAATCACGTTGTTTCTATCTATTGCCTCGTCTTCCTGCTGGTCTATATCTTCTTTCACTGCCATGTCTACTGGCAGGCGAAGAGCCAATGCCAACAAAGTAGATATCCTTGTTGACTCTTAGATGCAGTGCTGATTCATTCAGATTCAGCGCTTTCCAAGACCGACTGCGGGCTCGCAACTGAATCCAAGTGGCCAAGACGCAACCAGCCAGTTGGCGCTCAGTGGCGAAAGACCGCAAGACCCTTCATTTATGTGCGAAAGCATGGATGGCTTTGACCCCACAATGTACACTACGGCGACACCGCCGCTGGATGCTAGCGGCTCAGAGTGGCCCCCTTCTGTGAGCGGTATCGTGTTATCGTCATTCTACCAGCAAGATCAGCGGCCCTCATCCCCCTTTACTGACTCCACATACGGTTACCAACCTCCCCCTACCGCAAGCGCTGCCATGGCGATGTCATCATCATTTTATCAACAAGATCAGCAAGATTCTGGCCTGCATATCCCCACATACAGTGATCCCACTGCGAGCGGTATCACATTGTTGTCATCTTACCAGCAAGAATTCTCAGTGCCAGCATTTAGCACTGGCTCTGGGGTGTACAGCATACAGCAAAGGTCCCCACCGTCTTATCAGCACGAATTTGCGGTGGACAGTGGACAGTAAGAACCCTCCCCGTCTTATTGGCAACAATTCTCAGCACCCAAGTTTAACAGCTCCGCGACATACAGTGGACAGCAAGAACCCATATTGAATATGTAAGTACTCAGTGGTTGGGAAACCAGCTGAGGTGTAACTAACTACGAAGCACGAAAATAATACATGCTTATGTAAGATGGTGGCTATACGACCACACATAGTTTGTCCACTCCAACAACCCACACCGTCTGACTTTGGCACCTCCGTGGCTTACAGCGGAGGAACTCCCTACCCCATTGCGAGTGCCATGGCAACATTGTCATCATCATATCCATATCTGAGCCAGACAGAGCAAGCAGGTCGTGTGGATTTGCACGATCATGGAAGAACTTGGCTATACCCTTGAGCTGATTCCAATCTGTGGAGATAACCAAGGTTCCATATTCATGGCAGACAATCCGGTCACGGAAAGTCGATCAAAACATATCAATCTTAGATGGCATGGCATCTGTGATTATGTCAAAGAAGGCCTCATCAAGATTTTTTACATCAAGGGTACTAAAAAACCCACCAATATGTTTACCAAGAATCTTGGCTTAGAAGCTCTCAGCAACTGTCGAAAGCAGTTAGGTCTCATCATATACGACAAACCACAGTCATAGTACTGTACTTGCTTCCACACTCAAAGTAGCTGCTTAGCAAGGGGGAGTGTTGACATTGTACTATACTATTTCAATCTTTATCATAGTGTAGTGTAGTATACCATATATGGTTAACACTATTACATAAGCAAACCACCAGTACATATATTCAAACTCAGTGTCTGAGTTCAAGTAGCATCTTAACCACTTACCACTACGTGCTGTTAAACGTTTCCATCAACCGGTGAGCACTAGAACTTCCTTCCTCAGAACTAACTAGTCTATGCCTGGACTTCAACAAGAAAAGACTCAGGAACATTCTGCAATGTCTTAGCTCTATCTTCCTGGCAGATTTGTTGTAGCAAGGGGTTGTGGTGAGCCGAGAAGCTCCCAAGGAGTTGCCAGCCAGATGCCACAGCTGTGAGTGAGGCACAAGCGCACAGCATGTAGTCTAGGCACATTTATGTAGTCCAAATATTTCAGCACCAAGGGGACTTGAACTCGGGTACATGGGCAAGCAGTTTCGACCATGCGAAAGGTCTCATCAGAGGGCTTTAACCGCTGCCCTAACTGCACCCGTTGTGTATGACCATTTACTCTCGCCTCTATAGTGGAGTACACCAAGTGAGTAGAGCACTTGACTTGCACAAGTCTAGACCATCCTAGTGAGAGTCGCGTAGGGTTGGGATTATGCCTAGGAGCCATCTAAGCATACAACCAGAGAAAGGGGCTCTCCCCCAATATTGGGATTTATTATACGATGGGTACACTGTGTGTATTTCGATCATGTGACACGATGCACATGACTATGGTCCCACAGGTGCTGCGGACGTGAGAAGCTTTCTTCTAAGATAGGTGACTCCATCCTAATTCGGATAAATGCATGATGCCTAGAGTGGGAATCTGGACCCAAAAGTGTAGTGTACACTCTAACCCTAACCCTACGTAAACACATGACTAAATTGGTCTCAAGTCTGTCGTTTTGCTGAGGCGGAGTGTGAACTTGGTTGACCTTCGACCAAATTCACACTCGGACTTGGCAAAACGGCCGGCAGATTGGTCATTCGCAGGGGTGGCGAGCCGAGAAGCTCGGAAGGGGTAAGCCTCCTGGAACCCGGTGAACCCTCCCATGGGGTAGATGACTTGATACATATAGGTATACTAAAAACACTTGTACTCATTCGTAAACTGTGAGCAAACATGCATGTGATATCTAGTGTACATTTTCTTGTCAAGATGACGGACCTTTCTACGCGAAGAATTGAGCTACAATACAGTTTAATTACCGAGAAACGTGAAGTGAAAGCACATCTTCAATTTTGAGTGAACAGCGTACAACAGAGACTGAGCCTGGTGATGATGAATGACCAGAACAATCCTAGCAGTGTAATCTGGACGTCAACAGCAAGCATGACGGTGACGGTGTGTCAGGGGAGTCACCGTGACGTTGCCTATGCCGTCTTCCTTCTCTTTGACCTATGCTGCACCTCCCGTTCTCCTTGTTCTTGTGCTACTTCCCACATGACATGTAGTATTTCGTCAGCTTCTTGAAGGCCACTCGAGTGTCTGTACACCCTGTTTACTACATTAGCACGAAACCCATGATTTTTCCCCATTCGCTCGAGCATTGTGTGGAGTCCGACATGTGAAGTAACTGCAAGATCCACATGGTGCGGCGCTCGCATGCATCAGTCGGGTGCAAGGTAATGAGAAGACAGGTTTCAAACCCACTTTATGTCATTGCTGAGCAGTCTGGCTAATTCTTGTGAGATCGAACGAGCCTGAGGCCCGGGCATAGCAGCACTCCGTGAATTCGTTAATGAATCATCATCAACTGTAAGGTCAATCACATCAGGGCTTCTCTCGTGGCTCACAGGGAGGTCATCGTTTGATTGCATCTCCATGTCATCGTCTAGCATAAGTTGAATAGTTGCCGAGCTGCTCTCGCCAAGCTGGTGCACGGGTGACTGCTCAGTGCTGTCAGCAGTGGAAATGGCAACAGCAGAGGTCTCGCCGGTCATTGGAGTGGGTTGTTGGTCCTGTGGAGTGAGATTGATTAGGCTTGTGAATTGGCATTAGTGCTAACTTACCAACACAAGTTTACACGAGTCTATGAGTGTACATGATGGAAACAATTTGATATTGTGATAGGCCATTCGAAATAGCAGTGAACTAGATAGGCGGAGATGAAGGACAGAAGAACAGGGATTCGGAGAACAGGAGGGTACCGATGAATGCTATATAATGCTAAAAGTACTCAGGCGGCATTTGGCCAACCCCTGAGCTCCCTTCCCATCTAGCATCACTGTGTCGCATCCAGATGTCGGTATTCAAACCACAGGTGGTTATCTCTCTCCTTTGTGGCTCGTCACTTGTCGATCCCAAGGGCCGCGAAACCGCCGAAATGTTCTGTACCAAGTGGGCCGCCTCGGTGAGTGATGGTGACCATATCCGAACGTCTGAACTAATGCATCAGTCTTGGCAAGGTAAATCGATGCGCAGATGTGTGGAGCAACCTACCTGAGTCCAGGAAGAGCCCTCGTCCGTGGTGCCAGCTTGAGTGGGAGTCGCAGGTTGTCGAGTATGTTAATTTCGTCTGGGACAAGACACGGCCACGGAAGAAAGGGAATGCGCCAACCAGACTAGGTGTTGACATACCCCTGCTTGGCCCGTGATTCATCCCGCCTTCTTATCTGCACCTGAGCAAGCGAGCGGGAACGCTTGATGTCGACCCAGAGACGCAATATCTGAAACCGGTTAATATTGTCCATCCATTCTACTACCCGGGACTTGCCTGCTGCCCCCAGTGCCAATCCACTGATGTTACTTGGGAGGGGTGGACTGGTACTGGAGCTCGTGAACTCCACGGCGTTGTTCAGGATGAGGTTGCTCTGGGCTTGCAGTTGCGCTGCAATGCGTGTAGGTTGAAGAGGTGTGGGGCAGATTCGGGTGATTCCTCAGAGATATTGGCCAAGCAGGTAGAGAAGCAACCAACCGGCTTGGACACACCTCCAAGTGAGCCACAAGCAAATGGTGGTCGGTCGTCGAGTTATTGCTGTGCGACAACCAGCAACGTGTACTGGAAATCGTGGGAGCACTGGAAAATTCTGCGTGAGTTACAGTTGTGATGTACATGCATCACCATACTGTACTGACTCCGAGTCCTCGTGTTATCCAGGCAGCGTCCCCATTTTCCTCCACCATTGTGGGTTGACGCAGGACCTCTTTGACCTCATCATTGAACTTCAACCTTCCTCTACTTCAGGTGGACTGGCAGAGCAGATCAGACGTGAGTTTCTTCTTCGAGTAGTATTCTACTAACCTGATCATCCTCCAGAGCTTCATTTGCTAGAATACCACCGGCGCACGTTCAAGTACTTGAGTAAACCCGACCAAATGCTGACAGGACACAGAAAGGTGGCCTCCTTTTTTGGCAGCTGCAAAGGTCTTCAAACATTTTCGTCTTTCGATGTTCCGCTGCACTACGACGCACAGTGCATATCAGCAGATGATATCACAGAAGTCTACCTCAAATTCATCACACGTGCGCTGGAGCACGAATCTAAGTCCTACATGCAGTCGTTGACAGGTGAGATTGCTTTAGTTATGTGCAATGGTGATTCACTGTGGTTGTAGCGATTTGCGGCTCACTTGACAGCACCTTCAAGATCTCTAACAAGGTGACTGTTACTGACAAGGATGGCCAGCGGTTAAAATATCTGAAAGGAGGAATATTGAGTGTTCTCAATGAGCAGAACAACGTAATAGCATGGGTGAGTGTTGTTGATATCACATGAACGACTGTGGCGACAATATCACTGACCACTCACCGCACTTGACAGCGCTTCTGTCAGTCAAAGGCCAATGCCGAGATCCAAGAACTTCTTACAGGAATACAGCGTCACACCCAGCTCCTCGGTCAACCACTGCCAGAGATGTTTGTCAGCGACAACTGTTGCTCAGTAAGGAGTGCGATAACCGCCATTTTCCCTGACAGCGATTCCATTCAAGATGTTTGGCACTTCATTGCATGGTATGTCATTCCCATTTTGGTATTCTAAATACACTTAAATGTATGGTAACCAGGTACATGGCAACTATCTTAAATGGGAGCAAGAATCCTCATCGTGCTAGGGTTATGTCTGATATTATGAACGCAATACTCAAAAGGCATGCAAGCGAGGGAGAGCAAGGTGCAGAGTACTGGGACAAAGAAGAACAGGAGCAGCGCCTAGTGAATGCCTACAATAAGTGGGCAGAAAAGGGAACTACCTGGTCTGTTGCGTCTGAGAAGGTATGTGAGCCGGAGTGGCGGTGCCAATAACCGCTGAGAACATTTAAATGTTTATTAGGTTCATCAGGAGCAGCTCAAGCATGTCCACAAAGGCTGCCGACAGTGCTGCCGACAGGACATACTGTCCAACGGAAGTCGCATTGAAGGGTGCCATAAAGCATGGAATACTCTCCAAAGAGCCCAGCCGAGCGGAATAGTGATGCTAGCAGCTCTCAGTCATGACTTCGTTCATCGCAGGAACATTCAAATCGCATCTCACTGTTCCGAGAAGACTCCATTCATTACTTTAACAGCCGGTTCTCATCACACCAACTTGACAGCTGCCATCGCGAAACTGTATAATCGGCTCCGTGCTGCTGATGCACAGTGCACCCTTCTCGCTCTCCCTGAACTGCAATTTGCCAACTCCGGCAAGTTCTTCGGTTTAGTACCATCAGAACACATCTTGACATTTGGCGGTCTGGTAAAGGAAGAAATCAACAAGTTCCAGGTCAACATCGCCGTCTCTCAAGTCAATTCTCCTGGTGATACTGGTGGTGGTGATATTGTCACCGAGCGTGCAATCCTCTCCAGTCACAAGTTCATTTTCAACAAACTGAACATCAATCCCAAGCTCCTCAACCATCCGCAGGTCTCTGCTCGGTCGCAGAGTGCATCACAGCCCCACTTCGGACTATCTGATGACTCAAACTCGCATCCCTCGTGCCCCACGGATGTGGTTCCGACCACTACCAAGCAAAAAGCAGAAGAAATGCCACAGGATTCGGGCGTGAACGCAGCAGTTCAGAACCTCGGTGTAAGTCTCCCATTCACTTGCCCAAATAACTACTGATACCATCATGCTAGCAGAGTGTATTCAAGCCGGAACAACATGACGGAACACTCGAACATTACTTCAAGCTCTCAAACGACAATCCTCGCTACCCTGCCCTCTGAAGTCAAGGAAAGTCGAGGCCGCAGTCCCCACACCAGCGGTGGTGCAACTGAGCTCTCAACCACTGGATGCCTCAAGTCTCGCTGCCCGGAGTGTACCAGCGCCAGCACCATTCGTTCCTTTCATACCCAGTCAACCTCTGGTCTCATTCTCACCCACCAATATGTACATCTGCAGACCCACCCACGGCCTCATCCATGGACGCCCGGGTCACGCTCATCCAGGATACCCCTGGTGACCATGTTCATATCGGCTGCAAGACAAGGTCCCAGCACCTCTTCCTGGCTGCTACTGGCATCGATCCGTCGTCCCTTGTGATCAAAGGCAATGATGAATTCTTCCTCTTCATGGAGATGCGCGCGGAATTTCGCTGGGTTTCTTATGAAATGACATCAAGGAAATGGGTCAAGGCAACAGAGAAGTGCAATCATCGACTGGTCGAGAAGCTTGGTACAGTGGTCATTAAAAAGAATCCCCTTGCCCTGCTTCGAAAGCTGGATGAGATGGAGACGAGATTGATCAAGAGAGTCCTGAAGGATGATTTCAAGTGTAAGTGCCATTCATTCACTGTCGCAATGCTCACTCACACTGACACTGACATTGCAACATACTCACAGCCAAACGAAACACTGAAGCATTCTGGCGACACCACTGCTTCATGATTAATCTCGTCAAGGCCAATATCACAACAGGCAGAAAGGTAAGCACATCAGTGTTGGCATTCATTCAGCACTGATTTCTCATCTACATCAGCCCCACAAGGTCCCTACCTGCACCCGCTCCAAAACCATAATGTATCCTGGCCTGGAGAAGTCGGCCTCAAACCATAGACGTGGCATTTGCGCAGATGGTGTCAGATCAAAGCCAGTTCCGGAGACTCCGGAGCTTCCTTACTGGCCCCAGCCACATGACGTCTTCTCAGACGGGACAACATTCCATCCACAAGCCTTCTCAAAATGGTGCAGGAAATCTATGAACTCACAGTCTTGGGCTCAACTGCTGGCCCCAGCATCCTGCTCGTCGAGTACCAGGCATTTCTTTTGATGCTTGCAGTGCGCCTCATTGTTCTTATGGACACAGATGGCCATCCCACAGTAGTGCTCTTCAAGCTCTACCCCGGATTCAAGGTCGACAACTCTGTTTCAAGCGACCGCATTGTCCAGCATGAGGGTTGTTGGAGTTGAATCGTTCCGGTCTGGCCCCTAACCTGGTCTGGACCATCCTGGTACGATATCTCCTATTTGTTATCTCGCTCCTATCCTTTTATCTCACACCGCATCACACTGATGCCATACTTACACCACCGATGATATCATTCCCCTATCCCTTATCTATGCATATCCCCTTATGGTAATCCTTATCTCCTCGCCTGTCCTATATAGACCATAGCTACAATCCCTGTATCTCCCATCAACTTGCAACAATAGCTTGTCACCCTCACTCTGTTCCCTCTGCCTGGCCGCTCTTATTCTTACAAGGGTTCCGACTGTCTGTGCATTAACTACCTCGAGCACGAAGGCGAAATGTTGTTCTCACAATTCCCCCCCTTTATGAACCTCGTTTTCATGTTTGTTCTCCATTCGCTCGTCATGTCGTGTCTCTCCTGCATCGAACATCTAGTTACCGCTTAGTTACGATTCGTTTGCAATAGTGATTGTTTGTGTTATTCCTCGGCCTGAGTCTGCCCCCCCTCATACAGAGATGAGATGCATTTTTTCAACCTTAGCAAGATTTCCCTCCCTCCAGGCACAGCCACAGTGCCCGAGGTCATCTGACACAGCGCAGTGAGCAATCTTTAAACTTGGCCTAAAGGTCAGACAAAAGGTGAAGACAGAAGATGTAGTTTAGAACACCATAATTGCCATGAGAAAACATGTAATACCAGCATTTGGCAATCGGTTGGGCAGTATTCCAAATATCGCCGGACAATTAATCCAGCGACCATTTTTGAAATATTCAACAAATATCTGCTAATATTTGAAATATACACTGAGTTTTGCTGAATATTTCAAAAATGGACATCGAACTAATTGTTCGGCGATATTAGAGATACTGCCTCACATACTTTCCATCGTAAGTATTACATGTTTTCTCATGGCAACTATGATGTTCTAAACTACAAGTTCTATCTTCACCTTTTGTCTAACCTTTAGACCACGTTTGAAGATTGCCCACTGCATTGTGTGACAGCGAAAGGTTGCGCTTCGGTCACGGCCGAGCGGAGTTGGAATTATAGGTCGATTGGTCGTCATTGGTCGGATTGGTTGACCAATCGACCCCTGCGCATGGTGGTGCTCCCAAACGGCCGCACGACCAAACGAGACCAATTGTAGTCACGTGTTCGCATAAGGTTAGGGTTAGAGCGTACACAATGTACACAATCATGTAGTCAAGTGTACACTACACTGCCAATTGTTGTAAAGGTTTATGAGACATATGCCGAAAATTCCATGTATATCCTGTACATAATGCCAAATATGCCTCCACAGTACCTAATACATTCATTTGGTTTGTCATTGGCCAGCATCAGCAATTGTACACTGCATTGACAAAGTGTCTGAGGTTCGTTTGAGGTCGGAGGGGACATCACATGACGGGAGCAGTGGTCGAAAAAATTTGACAAAAAAGTTGGCAGTGTGCAGACTCGAACCCCAGCACTTACATCATCACAATAGCCCACCACACTGGACACTAAACCACTACACCATAAGTCCACACATACAGCAGGTTATTTAGCACTAGTGTTGTGCATGGCCCGGCTTGAAGCCCCAGGCCGGGCCAAGCCAAGCCCTACTGAGCTGGGCCAAGCCGGGCCAATGGGGGGGGGCTCGTGGGGGCTCATGTCCCAGCGTCAATCTACTTACGCCGGCTTGGGCTGGGGCTCCACGGCTCAGGCCAACAATTTCTCACTGAAACTTGGAGCACAGTCTTATGGATTCAAGTTGGCGCGACTCGGCGGATATGGGCCCTGCATGGTATATGGGTCACTCTTTGTGACCCGTGACAATCCCACGCCTTTGCAAATTGGCACACACGTCAAACGTTCACATCCTGGCGCACACTGGCACACAAGTATACGAGCGCGCGAGCACATACATCCACCAATCTGCATGGTGCACATGCGTACTCACTTGCTCACCCACACCTGTCCACCACCACCACCACCACCCCACAACATCGACCGTCCAATGTCGATGACATGCCTTTGCTGAAACGATCCAAGTGGCAACAGCGTCCTGGTGTGCTCTAGGGAATCGTCGTCGTGCAAACAACCTAACTGGTGACAGCGTCAACTGTACTCAGAAGGAAGCGTCAAGGATACTAGCCAAAAGCACTAGCAGTTGGTCTAGGAGTTGTTCGTACTGGCTATTGGGGGAAAGACCAAGAGAACTAAACTGTAGTTCTCTGGCTGGCACTTGCGGCCTATATATACTAACAATAATGTATGTACTTGTATATACCGGATCTACCGATATGGTCCCAGCATAGACTAAGTATGCTGTAACATGGGGTAGTGGCATGCATCAAGCATAGCCTTGGAATGGAAGAATATCATGAGGCAACCGCACGGCGGTGGCAGAATGGAAGAGAAGAAATAAACATGCATAGGGGGTGTGCATCAAGCACTGCCATGAA